>RXPK01000162.1:1287719-1533703 GCA_004143645.1 Protaetia brevitarsis | reverse complement strand
TACTTCACTCGCTATAAAAACGTTGAATAAAGGGAATTGGAACACATTTCAGTTCGGCAAAATTTCGCTTGTTTTCTAAAACGGAATGAATGAAATTGGGTCATCGAAATACGCAAAATTTTATTATAGCCTAAATATAGAACGAAAATGTTGTTATTTTCATAATACTATTGATAAAACACAACAGTCAACAGAGAATAAATATGAAGTTAGTGGTTTCCGTGGTTTTCTATATAATATCCATATCTACATTCAGACACAACTACTGGCTGTACTTCTAAATTAAATATTCATTAATGCAAATAGAGAATGTTAATTCTAAGTAGAGTGCGGATGGAAAACAAACCCTCGTCAAAATTACCTCTGTTATTTGCTTGAGCAGCAACACTAATTAGTTTAAGGTACTAGACTGCCACAGATTTTTATCAGAGTATTCTAGAATTTAGGCAATACCTTCTAATTACGTACGTGGTGACATGAATGTAAACGTGAAGCATAGAATAAATAGTATTAGAGTAACATTACTTAATGTCAAGGTATTGCCTTTTAGTGAAATAAAAATACGATATTCTTGAGATATAATATTAAATTTCATGTAGCATAACCTAATACTGGATGTTGTAAAAACGGTTGAAGCTGTAAGATTACGATAAACTTATTTGTAAATAACTTTGAATGGGATTGAAATTCTGAGAAGAAGAGAATCGAGTCGATTTAAAATCAAAAGCACCAAGGAGATACAGACGAAAATAAATCTAATAGGATTATTTACGATTAACGATTTTGTACTTAACTGAATAGACCTTGGTATTCTTGAATTCCATGCAACTCGACATTTAGGTGTATCGTGTAACATCGCCAAATACGAGCATATTACTCGCAGATATAGAAAAGTAGTATCGTTAATGGTGAATGCAGGAATATTTCCTTTGATTTTGTTAACTTTAGAAACATGAGTACGTATTTTCAACACAAAAACATCCATTTAGGAGCATGGTATTCACCAGATGCAAAAAGAGTCAATCAAATAGATCATGTTATGATTGACCAGAAGTTTAAAAGTGTGATCAAGGACGTGAGAGTATGTAGAGGAGAGGGAATGAACTCAGACCACATGCTGGTAAGATTAAAAACAGTAACGAATTTCAAGAAAGATGTCGCTAGAATAAAGTGGGTAAAACAAAGATGGAAATTAGAAGAATTAAACAAGGATGGAATGCAATTATCATATCAGAAGACAATGGTAGAAATATGTATAACCAAAGATGAAAATACTACAATAAACCAACGATGGAAAGATCTTGAAAGGGAAACGTACGGAAAGTAGAGATAATGTGCAAGAAGCAAGAAAGACGATGCTGAATATCGGTAGGCTAGAGGATAGAGAAAGGTATAAAAATAGCAACCAAAAATATCTATAGAAGGATCAGAAGAGAGTACTGCAAAAGAAAAATTTACAATATAGAAGAACTGTATAAGAATAAGAACATTAAGAATTTTTACCAGGAAGTGAAAAGCACGGAAAGAATTAAGCAAACTGGGCCCTTGTATTGTAAGAATAGGGAAGGAAAATTGGTAGGAGATGAAAAGGAGACGCTGGCAATAAAAAAGGACATTTAGAAGAAATTTTAAACCCCAATTGCATGCAATACGTGAAGGAGAAATCGAAAATGAGGTAAAATATGTTGGAAATGATGGGATAGAGGTCTTGCCTCCTAAGAAATAAAAAATATTATCAGAGAACTGAAGAATGAAAAAAATGCAAGGATGAATGGTATAGCGGCAGAATTGATTAAATGTGGAGGAAATATGGCCAAAAGAAGAGACACATCAGCTAATGTAAGATGTATGGAAACAATAAAGGATACATGGAAGGGATCAATTATAATACCGTTGCACGAGAAAGTTGATAAAACCATGTGCAAGAACTACAGAGGTATGTTATAGCGCTACTGGATACGGTACATAAAGTATTAGCAGCAGCAATAAGAAATAAGTTACAGACATATGCAGAAAGACAGATTGGCGAATATCAATGCGGCTCCTAAAAGGTATCTGGAGACAGTCGAGTTATCGAAATTGAAAGGACGTGGATCCAGGATGATAATAGTAATTCTGTAGCTATCAGTAACATGGCCAGGTGCTGCTTCCCAAATCCTGCTCCCAGAGTAAGGGTTTCCTTGGTTTCCATTACTCCTTGGCTAATGCTGGAAGGTGGCTGAAGTCGTTCCTCAAATCACCAAGATAATATTTCCTCTGCAGAATTGAAACCATTAAAACATTTAAAACAAAATGAATCACTAACAATAATAGAGGCAGAGAAAGATAATGCTACGGTGATAATATCCACAGAGAATACAATTGTAAAATCAAGACGCTACTCAAGCGTTCTACCTATAATACGTCAAAGAGATCACACGACGCTGTACTCAAATAATAAAAACTTGGTCGCACAACTATGATAGCTTAATTATCATTAAATCGATTGAACCCTAATTAAAAGTCGGCAGTCGGAAAGTAGAATATTTTACTGAATTGGATAATTTTGAAATTACTTGTTGCAATCAGTGCAAATTTAATGCTATAACCCATAAACTAACATTGAAATATTTACGTTGCATTTCTAAACTTATGGAGCTAAAATTTCACCGTACAAGGTCTTCATAAATACGTATTTACACATTTAATGAAATTGAATGTAATTACGTAACTGTCACACGTTGAAATTCCTGCCATTTGAAGTTGCGATATTCTACACACATCCATATGCATGTACTAAATTGTATTACCGCGTAGCGCAGACGATTTATTTCTAGTTACAACTGCACATCATGCCATCGCCTATAGAGATGCTAGAAATTAGTGCAGCTGCAAATGCAAAACCTTGCTGTTATTTCGTATTTCATATAGATTAATTTTAACATACTTCGTTTAAATGTAACATTTTTGAGAAGTTATTAATCAAATATTATTATCTCTGTTAATTAAGGTGCTTTTACCAACTAATGTGTGCATCTTAGCTACAAAAACAGATTTTTTTTATTTATATCTGAACTACTTTCACCATTGGATTTTCAGAGTAAGATTACTGTATATTTCCAGTCAATATTTTCCAGTAATAATAATTTAAATGAGTAAATTGATTTTTAATTTTTTGATAACTTATTATTTTGTTGCATTTTGTAGTTGTAACTTCAGTGCTTATATAATAAAAAAAAACATTATTTTCATGTAATTATTAAATTGAAGAATTTAGTAAGTTTTTGTCAAATAGATATGAATAGTTTCTCTTATTATTATAATTAAGTACATTGATATTACTACAATAATTGGTATTAAACTATTGCAATATATGTTGGTTATATTTTATTCTTGTAGTAAACTTTGGTGGTAACTTGTAACTGAAAGACCAGCAATAATTTGTCTATGGCGTTGTTATTTATATGGATCTACGTGGTGATAATAATAAAAGGAATAAAGGTAAATACATAAAGCCTATATTTATTTAGCATTATAAATTCAGGAAACATTTTGTTGTAAGAAACAATTCATGTTTATTTTGTGGTACTACCTATGGGACGGAGATGTCTTTTTACCGTAAAAAATGTCAAAATTAACTAACAAACATACATAATAAAGAATGTATTTCCAAAAATACTTATATTTTAGTGGTGTGTTAAATAAATGATAAGCATACGCGGTAAAAAAAACTAAAAATCCAGTTTGTAGAGTGTAATTATTTCATTTTCATTCTATATTATATAAGTATATTGTATATATCCATCAAATGGGGTATCTATTTCCAACAATGAAATTAAGAAATATTAAACTGACTGCAGGAAGAGAGGGGGCAAAAGGAAAGATCTCCAATTTGGGTTAACTCATTTTTTTTTAATAGCAACCCTTAGTTTCTCTGCGCCAATCGATTGACCGTCAATTTTTTTCGATTTTACCTTTCTCATTTATTTTTCCTCCAGTTTTGGAACACTTACCTGTAAATTTTATTTGGCATATCCCACAAGAGTAGAGTAAATTTAGTAAATAATTGGATTTATTACAAACACTCAACCGCAATTTATTTTTAATTTTGGCGATGTTTTCTGCCAACGATGATTGATAATTTTAAATATAAGCATGTGTAGGTAGGTTACAAGCACAGTATTAAGGTACGTTTGTAGTGAACCCAAAATCCTAACTCTCGTATTTTTTAAATTAATTTAATTAAAGAAAAGCTACATGCGCGAGTGTTGACCGACGACTGAAGTGCAGCGCTCCGCGGTAAACTTATTCAGGATTTCATACTATTTTATTGAGGGTTCCATTTTTAAGCTATAGCCGCTGCCAATACTCCCGTAAGGTGAGCTATTTATATACATATCTGTGGTATCTGAATCTACACCGGTCTGGTTTGTAATAACTTAGTTTTCATAAATAAAGTGTGGTATAGGTTTAAAATTATTTAACGCTTTACTTGTCCCGATTAAGGAATGCCAAAATATCCAAAAAAAAAAAAACATCTGTAAAAGAATATCTATCTAAAGGTGTTTTTATACATTGGATGAATATGTATAGACATATACATATATTTTCATTTTTTATTTCTTAATTGAATTTATATAATGAATATGACGAAACCTGTACATGTTTTTTCATGTCTTAAGCTGTCAATAAATTATACCTCAGTAATATTAGAAGAGTTACATCCAGAAGAACAATTTGTTCAACTTTATGTTCTGGCATCAGAATGACTATATTTAAAGCAAGCTATGGTAAAAATGTGAACTTTTTATCTTTGCTAATTTTTTGCGAAAAAAAATATTTCTTAGCTTTTTGTGAAGCAACTTGTTTATGAGAGCTGATTTAGTACAGAAATGTCTTAGTTATTGCGCGTCCATCTACGAGTGTTAAGCGTAACAAAATATTCGAAGACGTCAAAATTATCACCGTATTAGTGACTTTGACAGGGCTAAATTCATTGCCTATCGAGATGTTGGTTTGTTCTATCACGAAATTGACCGCCGTGTTAATTGTACTGCAATGACGGTAATGTGTATGTGTCGTATATGGACAGAAGAAGGTAGAGGAACACGAAGAAGAACAACTGATTAACTGAGGCCTACCACTGAGCGTAAAGATGGGCGCTTCCGACTATTAGCTTTACGAGACCGTTTTGTTACTGCGCGTCAAATCGCTGACCAATGGTTTGGAGAAAAAGGTAGGCCTGCTAGTTACTATGCGTATACTTATCGCCGCATTCGAGCTTTTGGACTTTTTGCACACCGTCCACGATTAGTACGCACGATGGTCATAGAAGGATACGACGTCGGCGTGGACAGTGACGTGATATTGGGTTTGTTGTTGAGAGGCATGTTCACAAAACTGTTGGAGTAATTGTTTGGAGTGCTAGTACCAATGGTAGCCGATCACCACTTCTCTTTATTTCAGGCAGTATGACAGCTGCGCATTATGTTGATAATGTCCTATAAACCACTTTACCACCTTATCTAGATGGCCGTCCACACGTCCCCATATTGCGAGTCCAACTATGAACTTTCTCCAAGCAGGAGGCGTTAATGTTTTGCCGTAGCCACCCCGTTCACCGGATTTAAACTCATTAAATATGTATGGGATATCATGGAGAGGAGACTGTCAACTTTGCACCATCCTCCAAAGATTCTGGCACAGTTAATCCACGACGTTCAAGTTGCTTGGGAACGAGGTGCTACAAGCAGATAACGACCACCTCATTTTGTCGATGCCTAAGACGTGGTAGAGGAGTGTACTTAGTAACGGGGTCGCCAAATACATTATTTTTTTTTCGTATTATACGTTAATAAAATTTCTTGCAAACGTTATCGTTTCATTTTTGATATAAAGCTATCACATTGCCAGAAAAATCAAGTTGAATAAATTGTTCGCTCTAGGTGTAACACTTCCAAAGTCATTCAATATATTATTATTGTCATTAATTGTAAGAACCGTTACGTCCATTGTAAGGGCGTTAAATATCTCAACTGCTACAACTTGGGCCGTCTGTATTAGGTAGTTTTTTTTCATATTCTCTGCGCAGTAGATATTTTAACTGTTTCTGTAATAATTTTGTAGGCATTCTAAAGTAGTTTTATATGTATTTGTTAAACATCTGTCAAGTTTTTAAACATTTTTAACCTTCTGAGATGTCAAGTCCATGATGTTTTTTACTAATCTTATCTTTGATTATTCGCACATCTATCTATGAGACCTATAACATTTGACAACAGCTGTATTTTCAGCAAACAACTCCGGCTCTAAATGCACTAATTTTCCTATCTAGCTTTTCTAGTCTTTGTGAAGCAATTTTTCTCTCTGCTTTCTGATTCTTACACTGCTTTAGATGTTTCTCATTCTGGAAGCTGTTGTGTCTAAAAATAATCATTGAAGTTTTAAATTGCTTGAATTACAGAATGTTTAAAAAGGAAAAATACTATTTTCTTTAGCATAACAATTCATCGCCCTCGCTTCTCTACACTTCTAACTTTCAGGAACTTCCTATAAAAGTTTTTCTGGTTTTTCTTCCGTAGTCCATGTTGACATAAATGACTACTTTGTAATTTATATAATTTTAAACTTCCCTCACTTTAAATTATTATATGTATAGCAGCTGTATAATACTTATTTGTATTTCTAAGATATACATGTTGGCTGTTGCAAAACTCAATAGCTAATTATAAAAGTTTATGATTAATGCTATATGAAAAAAATAAACAAAATCGTTTTATATACATTTCACAATACAATATTTACTATTTGGCGCATTCAAAGTTCATTAAATTACCCCCAGGCGTTACGATATCCTGCTATTTGTGTCGGTCGAACATGCGAGAACAAAGGCATGTTTACTGACTTCGGTGAGCTTTTGGATCGGCCTACTACCACATTTCCAAATGGCGAAAGCATTTTGTTAAAATACAGAAGGAAAAACAATTGCGAATTCCAGTACTTCTAATTCATCAGAGTGCACGATCAAAAAGGCTTTTATTTTATCGTTGTTGTACATCATAGAATGAGACCAAAAATTCACTGCAATTTAGTTATTTACGTCGATAAATGGCTTCTGTTAAAATTGTATCAAACTTGATTACAATGTTGACCGTGATTCGTGTATCCTGTACAAAAAAGTTGGCTGTCTCGTGATGTCCGCAAATCTTAATTTATTGCTAACTGGATTAACAGTATTTCAATAAATGTATGCTTCAACATTCAAAACATGTGCACAACAGTTTTCGAATATGAAGTAAATCTCAGGATTTTTTCTAAAGAGGAAACAGTGTTTTTGAGAAAACAAGCTCATTTTTTCTTAACCAATTCTAAATTGAATAGCGTTGGCACTGGATCTTTCTAAGCACTGCAAGTGTTCGAAATATTTTTTTGAACTTACTAAAGTAATTAAGCTTCGATTCTCTCAACGATAGAATAAAGGATATAAAATTCTAATCTTTTTCTATCTGCGAAAAAACATTAACAAAATATATTTTGCCATATGTATTTATTTACAACAAACAATATCTTTTTAACCTGAGATATCCGGTTATTTGCCCATACAATGGTATTTTGTCACCAAAAATTAGTTAAACCAAGCAAATATATTAATAAATGTCAAATCTAACAAAGTATTAAGATATTCAAATAATTGTAACTGGTTTGAGTCAAAAAAGTATATCGTTTCCAATTAAGCAATCAATTAGCTCTGATAGTGTGTAGAAACTCTGCAGGAAAAAAAACCGGAGATGCAACTAAAAACTGCTTTGGATGTATAGCGATCGATCATCACTTACGCAAGTAGCTTGGAGTAGAAAAACTAATTTGGATACCTCGAGAATTAATCTATCTAAAATGCAAAGATTAGCATGTTAGCATGCGTACGCATACCTAGGGGTTATAAGATGCTGCCCAACAGCAGCTATCGAGGTAGTACTGGATCTACCTTACCCCTCTCTATAGTGTGGTGGACGGCGTGGTTAAAAGAGCCACATCCATAATGATCAAGGAAGGAACGATTAGGCATAAGTCACAATTACCGAAAGCAGGACATTAGCATTGATCTGGTAGTTAAGCAGCAATCGAGACGTTGAGCTCATACGAAATCAAAAATGGCTCCTGGAATGCCTAGCAAAATTAGCAAGCTAGACAAAAGGAATAAAGTAACCCTCCTGTTGGTTGCGGGTCACACAGGACTGAAAGAAAACGAAATAACAAAAAAGGGGTCTGGAGCACCATTCTTAGGGCCTGAACCCTTTTGCGAGATAAGCAGCAGTACAATACTGAAGAAACTGAAAAGGGAAATGCGACGGAGAAAATCTAATTATTGGGGAATCACCAAGGAACGAGGCAAGATAAAACTCTTCTGGTCCCTATACCAAGAAGAAGTTACAGAATGCATCAACCTGAGTAAAAAATATTCGTTTAATAACAAGAATACTTTCAGCCGATTGTAAACTGAAAGGACATCTGATAAGCTTGGATTCGCAACGAAATCTGAATGCAGATTTTGGGGGAATAGGGTAAAACACTAATCTATCTCCTCTGAAATTATATAGCATCCTGGTAGCATATGGAATTTAGAAGGAGAATTTAGCCAAACCTAGAGCCTTCTCATATCCTGCATTTTCTAAAAGAAATAGGATTGAAAGGCCAGCTGTAAAACAACAAGAATAGGGGACACAATAGATCTTTTAGGTCGCAGTGTAATATCACCCTCCATACAAATATACGTATATACATAGAATACCGAATATTAGCATTAATTTTTAAGCATTTTAATATTTCCTCGATATTTCTATGTATACACTTTTACACGTAACTATCGGTCCCATCATATAGGTGATATTTGACGATGGATCGAAGTTTCACAAGGACACTCATATATTTTAGAACGATAGCGGTAGCAGGCAATACCGGTACGAAATTATCAAACTTTCTTATTACCATAATATGGATTCAACACATCGATTGACAAATTAATTTATTCTTAGTGGGGCATATATAACTAAATTTAACAACTAATAGTCTGAAAGGGATGCAATTGTTGCAAATTATATATACAAGAGGTGAGTTTATACACAGCGGGGTAAAATTAGCAGAATAAAGCTCATTATTTTCAGCGGCTAGTGTGCGAATATACATACAGCGAAAGTACAGAATATTACATAGAAATGCAAAGCAATAACCAAGAAATTAGTTACCAAATTAACGGACTTCCGATATCGCAGTGCGGTTTAATCGTCTAGTTTCCTCATGCAAGAAATACGTCCCTTGCCTATTTCAGGAGAGTGCAGCAGTAAATTAGATCTTTCTGAATTGACTTAGCTCTTGCCTGGGTCAAAACAATAAGAGAAATTCTGCAACTATAGCTGTCTAGTTTGCGGCCTCCCTTCTAAATTAGCTGAAGCCAATATGAGAAGCACGTGCGTGAAAATACAAATTAAAATGTCGGTAGCTTCTGCCCCAACCAAATTAATAGGTAAGTATTTCTTTTGGCTGAATAGTTGAAATACTTTTGCCCACAAATTCTAGCTCTTGCCAAAAATAAGAATAACCTGTAAAAATTTACAGGTTATGCCCTTTATCAATCTCTACGCAGTTTCTTCCACGAGAGAGATTACCATCGATTACCAAGAGAGTCGGATATCGGTGCTGTGTCGATGGTCAGTAAAAAACGGATTGTTAACACAGAAAGCCGTGCTTATATACCATACAATGAAAGTAAAAGCAACATTGCAGTTAAAACAGGTATGTTTAGAAAATATGATGTAAAAAAAAACATGTTCCAAAACTAGATACCATTGATTAATTAAAGAATGTGTCCGTGATTAAAATAAATTGATAGAAATTACATTTAAATTACTAATTATTCCTAAATGTGATTTAAGAAATTAAACAATTTATTTTATATTTACGTGAAACGTTACAGCGTGATCACCTGGGCGTTGGGAGTACCTACCAAGCGCGCCCCCGAGGTGATGGATAGGGGAAAGGCCATCTGTCAGGGTTCGCTCAAGACGAGATGGTTAGTGGCGGCTATAAGTCCGCCCTCTCTGTTAAAACCGGAGCAGGTTGAATGAAGACCGTTGCCGTGAACCACTCCCCCCTCGCCCAAGCTGTCGTGTCGTGGCTAAGGGCTTGCACAGGGGTTCTTACAATGATGCCATTTGTTGCTTTCGGCTACCGAAAGCCCAACTGTTAAACCAGGTCCCGAAAGTGATGGGGGGTCTAGGCTTAACTACACGGACCGAGAGGAGACAACCTCAACAAAAACCTAAATCCTAAGGTGGCGAACTAGGCTGATGGCATGCGTGGCTGGATAGAAGACCAGTCTACTAGTCCAACCTTAGGGCATCTGGCGCGATCCATTGTATTTAGCCTTACCTCTGCATGCGGGGCTCTGTGGAGGCGGGCCTTTTCTTCTCTAGCTACTCGTGGGATCAACCATGGAGGAAGGACGTTTGTTAGCGGGACGACACCGCTAATAAATAGGAATTGGAGCAGGACCTCCATAAGAAGCCTTCCACATCCACAGTGGAGAGTACCCTCACAAGGAAGGAACAAAGGGAGGAGCAAAAGGATTGGTGAAGATTGGGGGAACAGGATAGCATCCATCCCCTCTCAAATTGCGTAGCACTGCGCAACTTAAGGGCGTTGCACCTGAGAGCACGTGAATCGAAGAGGGAGACTTACCTAACCTAGCCTTCTGATATCCTACAATTTCTAAAAGGAATAGGATTGGAGGGCCAGCTGTAAAAACACCAAGAACAGGGGACACAATAATCTTTTAGGTCGCAGTGTAATATCACCCTTGCAATTTTATACATACAAACGGCATGATCAATTACAACATAATACAAGAGTTATATTTGTTTGTTAAAAACGTACATTTCATTAATGGCTGTAGATAAAAGATTGTGATGTAAGCATTCTCAATTAGGGTTCCTAAAATGTTAATCACATACTTGAGACAATATCCAACCGGATCTCGGCATCCATATTTATATACATTGTGACCAAAAAGTAAGGAGCAAATTTAATAAAACCATTAACTTCAAATTTTTGGAAAATAAAGACATTTTTGCTGAGTTTCATTTATGAAAATATATGCCATTATATTTTCAGAATCCTTAATTCAATATGAAGTTTTATTTAATAATAAAAATGCTTGCATATTGAAGGGATTCAATACTTTATTTATTAATTAGTTATTCGCTGGAAACAACATGGTTATTTTTTCACTTTTTTTTTTTGGTGGAATCCAATGTATGAATATCATTGGAAAACCACTGTTCTAATGAAAAAAAAATATAAAAATTTGAAACAAACAATGAAAGTATAAAAAATAAAACGTAATTTCTTATTTTTCCATTTGTTCAAGAAACTGATTTATGTATTATTATAATCTTTTTTACCGAAGTATCCATTGACTGTTTATTGTTTTTTTATAATATTTATGGATTATGTGTTTGAAATGCTCGCAGGGTTACTCTTTAGATGTCATTTATTCGAAACATTCGAACTTCTAATATTATTTCTAATAAGTAAATTTCAGATTTACTCATTAATTTATTATTTAGCTGTCATAAGTGCTATGCCGATAATAGGTAGGTGGAGTGCGTAACACATACCTAAATCGTCTAGATTTCAACAAGCAATCATTGTGTGTTACTCAAGGTTGTAGTACTTTTTAACTCGTCAGTTGCGACAAAATATTTCCGCGGCGACACCCTACTCTATTTTCGAAATTTCTGCATACCAGTAGATATCTGCCTGCGTGTCTTTTCCTTTCAGTTTCATTACTATTTGCTTTACAGAAGATAGAGTGAAGTGCCTTAATGGAGTACACATCATGTCCAATGTCAGATGTGGCTGTTTCCAGCTGATTATTGACCATTTGAATATTAGTATAGTGATTGATTATGGCTGTGTGCCGAAATGTAGTTAATCGGCCTCCCTTTCCGAACAATATTCAAGAATTGTAGCTTCAGAAGAGTTTCTAGTGTCAATAATGTTAAACATGGACATTGTTCAGGTGATTCTTATACCTGCGAACTTTTGTATGAATATCAGTTTTACTATGGGGAAGCAAGTATTCAGGTACATACGTGTATCTAGTTTATACAAATAAAATCGTAAGTCGATTCGTTTCTCTCCAGCGGTCGGCAGCTTAGTATACAAGGGCTATATAGTGGTATCACAGGATTGTTGTAAGTCGCAGCTGTTACGACTTAAAGAAAATGGTAGAGTAAGTTATAAATAATGCGAAATAATCAGTATAAAGCTTTATTAAAAATTATAAAAACAGTTTCAATTAACTAATGAAATCTTTGTGGTTGTATTTGACTTGCAATTTTCTGAATGTTAGGCTTCGAATTTCATCCAGAAATTCTTAAGATGGCATTTCAACGTACGCCAGTGAGACGAGAACAATGTTTATTTTTTCTATAATTGAAAATTGAAAAGGTTTGTCCGCATATATGAGTGCTGCGCCGAATGTTATTATTATTTTTTGAGCAAATTTTTCAAATCAGTACATCTGCTGGCAAATTTCCATAAAATTTAATAATGTCTTTATTTTCAGGGAAACAATTTCTGAGTGAATCGTTGGATTGCAAGTCATTTACGTTAATTTGCAAGTATCTCGGCATATCGTCAATAGCACACCTAAATGGGTTTGCAAAGAATTTGCTAGGAATATAAATGTTTTCATTTTAGAATTTTGCCAATAAAAATTCTCCAGCTTCCTTGACAGCTAGTCTGCAGTTCGGGAAATGGTATATTTTTTTTTTCAATATGTTTCAAGTGTAGTTCGACTCCCTTTTTAAAGGCTTTTACGTCTGTATGCATATCAATTTGTTTTTCCCTTGAAGCTTGATATTGTGCATAGCTGGTTAAATGAGTACAAAATCCAAGTTCTATTATTACGGTTTTGATAGTAGTGCCTCTTCCTCAATCATGAAAGCAAATCTTTTAAGTACCTCTACTCAACCACCTGACTTTCAAATAATAAAAATCATCTCCATAATCAGCTTCCAGATATGACATAAACTTTTGAAAGTGACGATGTGTCAATCCATTTTTTCTGATGTAGTTTGACAGTAGAGAAATTACGATATCCATTATTTCCCTCTATGCAAGAACTTGCAACACAAAACTTCTTGATGTACAATTACAATGAAAAAATATATTTGGATATCGCAACCTATCCTATCCAATTTAGTTTTGATTCTTTCCACAAGATTTTTATTTGATCTACTCACATTTCTACCTCCATCAACTGTAATGCTTACCATTTTTCCCTATGATATTTGCATTGATTTCAGTACTTGTTCCAAACATCGAAATAAATCTTCTCCCGTTGTCGTTCCTGCAAAGTTGTAAAAGCTCTTCATGAACATCGAAGTTTTCGTCAATTCCATGCACAAAAATTTGCAAGTCCTTTCATCCATAACTAAAGAAAACCATTGAAATGACTGCGCCTTTTCCTGAAATTGCCCACATTAAATTCCGTACCTAAATTCTCAGTACGCGAGCACAAGTTCTAGCGAAAAGACTGATATGCTCCAATTTTTTTGTTTCTGATAGGGAATTACTTCTTCAACTATTAAATACAATGTTTTCTAGTTCACTGTCGGTAAACGAGCGGCCAGACCTCGCAACTATTTCTGCTGCTTTTAAACTGGCTCGCACATTAGACTCGTTACTTTCAACTTAAACTTTAAAAATATTTTGCTGGCTTTGTAACGACGATTTTAATAAGTTAATTTTATTTCTCCGTAAATCACCCGCAAGACATGCACATTTAGCTTTATGCTCGCTCTCGTAGTGGTACTTGAGATTGTATTGTTTATGTACAGGTATAGTTTTACGACATACTGAGCACAAGGGATTTCCTTTGAAATCAATAAAAAGGCATGAATCTATCCACCATCCTTCATTTTTTTCGAAGCCATATTTGTCGATATTTTAAAGTACAATAAACAGATCTTAATTCCGCAACAATAAAACCATCGCGTTTAATTTACGAAAAATAACAAACAATCGATACGATCTGAAGCATAACGTAAATTGTGATAGAGAAAGTAAGTTCTGAAGCACAATGTAATTTTAGTACAATATAAATAGGTATACTCATTTTTTAACTCACTGAAATTTAAAATAACGACGTCGTGAAACAACACTAAGAGCTGTAGCTAAATTCTAAAAATACAAACGATCTATACACCTGCACATGTGCGTTTCATCATCCACATCAAGGGAGATGTCGGATGTAACATCAGCGACACCTGATAGAGTTTTTTGAAAAGTTCGGAACTGTTGCGGGCCGCACGGATGTTCAGTGATCATTCTACTTTATGTTTCCATGACAATATGACCATATGAAATCACTCCAATATTAAGCAAAAAAAAGGCAATGTCGTTTTCCCACCAAAACGTAACGCGTTTTTTCCACCACTACAGTGCTGGTGAGTTAGGATTAGCGATGAGCAAGATAGGAGAAGTGAATTCCGTTTACACATAGAGCACACTCGTATTTTGTCGGCTCTTGGAAAATCTATAGGCAACCCGAGCCCCACTCAACCCCCACTATCTTGCCCATCGCTAGTTAGGATTAGGTAATAAACGATATTAATTTGGAGATATAGGTATACTATACTGGGCGTCGTGGTTAAATAACGAATGCGTTTCCGGCTCAATTCTCTCTATGCTCTCAGGGTCTCTTTTGGCTCCGCCAGTACTCAAGGGGCGATGCGTTCTTACAAGTCCCTACATGTAGGTAATAATTGTAGGGGAATGTCTTTCAGATAAATCATCTTAAAATTGAATAATGTTTGTTGTGTGTGATAGATATTTGATTGAGTTATTATTCTAAATACTTTTGTTTACATAGCAATGTCTGGATACTTCAGAAAAGGTCATTGAAACCAAGGGATTGAATAATGATGCTTTTTAGAGTTATTAGGAATAGATACAACACATTTATAATTCGCAATTGCAAAAGTAAGCGTTATTTTCTTTTGAAGACGGGTCCTGATCATTATAATAACAATTGTGTGCTATAAAACAAAAAAAATTCTACTAGAAAACTTTGGAGCTTCTATATTAAATGTCGCTATAGTTCGATCACGTTTAGTTGCCAGCATGAGCAATGGACCAAACGACTTACTTGATATGCATACCATGTGAGTATTAGGGCCGTGGGTAGTTAAGAAATCTACCTCAATTGACAAAATTCAAATTTCCTACCATAACTTTCAGTAACTTAAACATTCTCATACTTATTTTGACTCCTTTAACAACAATTTTGCGAAATTACAATTCATTCATGAATCCTCTACCTTCGATTTCTTACGCGGCGCAGTTGAACCACTTTCATTACGTTTCTCACCGACTCTTCGGTTATCTTATATTTTTAGACGTTCGTGCAACGGAAAATTCCACTTACGTCCAGAGTACACCGAGTAAAGACAAGAGATGACTTATAGCGGTCCTAAATTTCTAAGCCTAACTTCACACAAACAACAGTCTTCCCAATAATAGCAGTTTGTTATTGTTTACGTTCCATATCTACACAAAAAATTAGTTTACTCATCCGTTGAATCTACATGATTTACTTGTTTTATTTATTTATTTTACGTATTTTATTAGTTTTGAATTACCCCTGCAGTTTTAAAAACATTTAATGAACTGATTGATATTCTTGTGTAAAAGGGTAGATCGGTGGCCAGTGGCCATAAATTTGTTTCTTTCTTATATATTATTATTGTTAGGTTTTAGTGAAATAACTCAAATAACCGTTGAAAGAAGACAGCAATGGGTATCATGTTATAGTACGCAGTTCACTCTCGCAAGATAAATTTTGATGCTAACGATGGTGGTGGGTGCTTGGGATTTTCCGAATGATCTAATATATATGCCACGACAAGAATTAAGAAAGTAGACATGAATAGAACTATTTGTCGTTTGCGCAGAGATTCTAGGTCACCATTAAATCAAGTTTATTTGTTAGATATCAATTTAAGCTAGATTGCTATTTATCGCAATAACTAGCCTAATTCATTTTTATGTTCACTTCACACACTAAAATAATGTGATTTTGTTTTGAAACTGTATTTTACTGGTATAATTTTTAATTGCATTTATTGCATATTATAGACAATTCGGATATTATATAGTCTACGTTTTTAAACTAGCACTTGTGCAGCTCCGGACATTATTGTTGACAAACCAGTGCGGGTGGATGTTAGAATTGAAGTAGTCGAATAAAAAGAAACAATCTTTGTATGGCCCAGAACGATATAGTCATACTTCTTGAGCGCGTAATTAAAGGCTATTGTGTATTCGTTGTCAGAAATTTGAAAGTCGCTTCCACCGAAGCGCTGTTGCTTTTTAATTAAATGTATTTGGGAAAGAACTCAACAACATATTTTATTCCTTGGAAGAATATTTACACTATAAAAATATAAAAAAGGATTTATTTCACAAAAAGGAAAAATATATGAATAATTAATCATATTGTAAATATATGTATCACTTAATTCAAACATTATTTTACTTGGAATTCGGTGTTTTTTTATTACTTTAAACCCTGTTCATAATATTTGCAACAAATCAAGATAAAGAGCGCATAAATTTGTGTATTTTTTTATCTATTTTTCTACTTCTTTAAAATATAATTGTTCTACACGTTTGAAATTTCCGGGCAACAGCTTTACAAAATGGCAGCTGGGCTTGAAGGTCATCAAAACGGACCCTTCAAGAACAATGGATTTTTGCGAGCATGTCCTTACTGTTATATACTGTGCTTAGCCTTAACCACGTTCAGATCACGTTAATATTGTTTGTTTTACACTTCCTATAGTACGTCGAATATTTCGTTGCGCCATCTTGCCATTATTTAGTTTAATTTAACATGTTGTCCGCCACTCACCACAGATACCCTACTGTCAACGCATAAATTTTGTCTTCTCGCTTATATTTTTTAACCACACTGCTGATAACTTGGAAGTTGCTTTATACGGCCTGTCGAATCATTCAATTTTACATTGAATTGAATGTTTACACCAGATTACGGTTAGTTAGCGACATCTGCATGGACGTTCGAGAACATGAGAAATGCTCAAAAATGATAGTTGGAGGACACAGCTGATGACACCTGGTTTATATCAGAACTTAGTAGTAGAAACTTTTAACCAAATAATTATACTACTGGAATAGTTAATAAGATGTGAATACAATTTTAAAACCTTAATTAGCTCGTTGTTAGACAAGCAAACAGGTTATTTAGAATAATGTGAGAAATTTTAACTTGGGGGTGTGTTCATGTGACATTCATTTAAATTAGATTACATGTCACAATCCTGCAACCGAAGCTGTTGCAAGGGTGTTGTCGGGGGTAAGCAATTATTCCAAAAAAGTCCGTAAGTTGGCGGCCAGCTGTGAACACATGGCAACTCCATGATTCGACAGGTCGTATAAAGCAGTCATCATGTTTTTAACATTTTTCTTGTCTAGGTAATCGCCCCGTAATGATTAGAGTAAATGAAATCAAGATTTCAAAAAACACACAAAACAAAGTATAGAGCGCTGTTTAATCACGATCCGGAAATTTTAATAAAAACTTTCTTAATTATTGTAATTAACGAAATTACTTAAGAAACTTAAATTGATTTGAATACTAAAATTACGCTTAAATTAATCTGTGATAGACTGGATTATTTTTTTTTAATTCCCCCATTAAAACATGCTCGCACTTTAGTATCGAATTTACTCTATTCATTCTAATTATTGAATAATTCTAAGTTCGGTTCCGTGGCAGTGAAGAATTTACTGGACTGACTTTTAGAAGTGGTCCTGCAGATCATGTAAGTCGAGTTTTGTGAAGGGCTCCTTTTGAAATGGAGTTCGGTTTTTCTTAGGTGTCTGGTATGGATAACCTATCTCATGCGGTCGTAAAACCTCAGGTTTTTTGAATTCTTCGGGGCTTCGCATTTGTATTGGGCAATACATTAGGACCTGATGCTTTTTATACTAAACAAAACATTGCTTTCTTGTAGATAAATTACATGACTGAGTGAGGTTAGTTAGGTTTTGCGAGGCAAATTACGCGTTTTTCCCGCTCACGTTCTAGTCCTCATCGTTTTACTATATCATAAAACCATTAAAATCAAATGACACTCTTTTTGTGATTTCCTGAAGGAAAAATGAATCGAAAATTCGGTAAATTTCGTCGAGGTTTCTCAAAAATCCTTTTTTGAAATGGAATTTTCATTACAGAATCTGTTCCAGATAAAAAGGGGTCTTTTACCCTTTTTGACTATAACTTTACATTATTTTCTCAATTTCTGCGATCTGTCAAGTGTTTTTGAATTGATTATTTTGATAAAAAAGATTTTAACACAAATATCTTTGAAACGATTCTGAGTACTTAAGAATTTTGAATGTTTTCATTTTAACTTTGAATTTTTTTAAATTAAATTTGTGAGTTAATGGGTGTTTGCTATTACTGACATCATTTTCTTTTTAGATTCTTGCTCTTTTACAGTTAACCTTACAAGCCAGATGATTGTGTTTACATTCTCTGTACATGGATGTCTAATTATTATAATACACATCTTGAAGATGTTTAATGCATTTATAATTCAAAATTCCTTCTCCAAGTTAGGTACTTTTACTTGGGACTCGGAAAGACGATGTCTTTTAAACTAAATTGCGAATTAACATGGGCATCTTTAAAGTCAGTAAATTTAATTTCTAATTCTTGATATGAATAGTGTCTGATTAAGTTATGAATTTTGAAAGAAATTTGATTTCTTGGTTGCCCGCTTTTACTCGATAGGGTTTTATGTGTGATTTGAATTCTGGTGTGTTGTCTTAGGACTTCTTTTTCGACTTTGAACGTTATAAGGCTGTTGCTGGTGGAATCGATTGTCCTGTCGTTTTCAGAGCGAGTCATATACGGCTCCCTACAATAGATCTGTCTAGTGTTTCGTCGTGTGTGTCGTGTTTTGTGAGGTGTATTGTAAGTTACTTGGTTTTTGTAATTTTAGGCATTTATAACATCATTGTCTTAAAAGTTAACAAGTAATGTTACCAATAAAGAAAAAAGATGGCAGCTATTTCGTGAATTTTGTTTGTATCAATACACATGAATTGACGATAATAATATGAAGCATCACTTTAAGTTTTGATCTATTTTTAGTAGACCGTTTTTTGATTTATAGAACTTGTGTCAGACTTCATTAATATATATTTGTCAGAAGCATATTCACTTTATTTACTTACTTCCAAAGAAATTTCATTAGAATATTTCATTAAATTGGAAATATTTATAAGAATGGCTTAGATTTTAAATGTTTGGTTTAAGAATAGTTTTTTGCCCTGTGTCTAGGGATTATAAAGGTTTTAAGTATTTTAACATACTGTTTTACCAATATACCCATTATCTCATCATGTTTCAATATTATGATACTGTGTTAAGTTAGAATCACTAATTGACATTCGATATTGAATTGATAGAAGCTACCAAAACGAGGAAGCAGGGCAACTATTTTTGACATAAATGGATTTATCGTTAACTTTAAAATTCTTGCTGTCATAGTCAACGCCATGTTTTATGTTAAGCTGTAAAGTGTGCAAATATATAGGTTTTTGCACTACAAATAAGAAGCTGCTTACGTTGCATGTGTATGTAAAATATATAGATAATAGCTTTGCGAACAGTGGGATCCGTTAAACTTTAATATATCCTTTGCGGCTAACAACCATATTAAAAATATTTTACCAAGCATTCCGTGTTTATTATCCTTGGCTCCAAATAAAGATGTTTTATTTTGGGCGAAACATCTTGGTTTGCCGATTGCCCATGTTGGAATGTAATTGTTATGGGGTTTTATTTTTCACATAGCACCGATGAATTATCTCATGATGAAATAAAATTTTATATTTACCCCAGTAAAGCGGCATATAAATTTAAAGACTACACCACTATTTTTTTCAACTATGTATGTCATGGAAAATAAGACACTCTTTCGCTACTTAATTATACTATTATTTAATCGCCTCTTTTTATTTTCAATCGATAGCATTGGTGTTGAAAAATATAAAAATATATGAAAAATGCAGCATAAATGTAAATAATAAAATTAAAATTTATAAAGCATACTTACACATCAAGAGCAAATAAAAAAAAACAACCCACATTATTCAAGAAAAAATTCATCTAGTGAATAAAAAGAGCTTGTGCTTAATTTTTTTTTAACAGCGATTTAAAGCCAACGATGGAAGTTTGTTTAAAAGTATCAAGTTATACATTTTTATACCATTAATTATGTGTGATTTATTGAAATTTACGTGCCTTAGCCAGGTCACAGCGAACGAAATGTGATTTTCTTTATATTATACTCATGAGACTGAATTTGTTAATGAAATTGACTTTTTATTATGTATGGGGCATATATTGATGCTGTTTGAATGTATAAATATTATGATTGAGATGATCCCAACTTTTAAAATATTCTCTACAAGATACTCTAGACGATAAGTTATTCATTACACGAATCGCTTTTTTTGTATATTAGGATTGTTCAGCTCCCAAAAAAAGCAAACCATAATTTAAATGGTTGTACCAAAGAGTTCCATAATATAACATTTTTTAATGATGAGAATGATCACATATTTTTTTGTTATATTAATTGATACATAAATTGACAAAAATGTACTCCAAACTGTCATACTGGTAATGTGCATAACTTCTCTGGACCCTCTCACCACAAACTGCACTAAATGGACGTACGTTTCGGTAGTAAAAGCTATCACCATCAGCAGAACACTGAACTGAATAACTACACTAAAACTACCTTTTATTTATACCTAAGTCATGTGTACAATTAATCACGGTCATGGCTGACTGCCGTCATGCTTAACTAGTCACTAATCCTAACTACTTCTACTTAATAACTAGACTAACTAAAAGACAAGAATTTAAGGGTCGCTAAATCTGAATTCATTAAAATATGTTTATTTTAATTTTATTTTGTCAGCTGTCATTATCCTACAACTTTGCCTCCGAAAATGTTTTAAATTAAACGAAATATTGAGTATTTATTTAGTTTTCTTTAGACAGATCGGATACCCGTATAATTCCCTGATTGTTTATTTTAATATTTCCATTTACAATTTTAAAAAAACATAGTTGCTACGTTTTTAACTAACTTTGTATTGTCAACTTTATGTTTTCTTCAAGCATATGTAGGCTACACTAGATTGTCAAACTTCTAAATTTAGATGAGCCAAATGCTCCTTGTAACGCGTTTTAATTGATCTTTTAGTTTGCCAATTATACATGATTCACACAATCTTTACACATATTTATAAATACCGGATTTGTCCAAATTATCTACTTGATCTTTAGGGTACCTAAAATATTTTAAGGCTATTATTTGAAGTAGTTGCTATGTCAGGATTGAATTTAGAGAAAATTTTTGTCCTTTCGTGTAACTTGGATAAAATGGTAATTTAACGTATTTCTTATTTTTAGTTATTGAGTTCAGTGTTCTGCTGATGATAGCTTTGCTATCGAAACATACGTCCATTTTAGTGCAGTTTGTGGTGAGGGGTCTAAGAGAAGTTTGCCGAATTTAATTATGAAATAACACTATTTATCTACGACTTCCAATCTAGAAAAGAATCAACTATCAGACCCAACAACTTATATCGAAACCCACTGTCTCGATCTGCCATATTATTATCGACAACTTTACTTTATCCTTATGCTCAAAAGTTAATGATGTAGTTTTATCAATTTTAATAATTAATTTATTGCGCGAAAATCATTCGTATAATTCATGCAAGACTCTGTGGGAATTCCACAAAAATTCTTCCAATTATGATACTAGTGTTGTCCGCGTAAAGTGCAACTTGACCTGTAATGTGGGCTGGTAAATCATTAATGAACAGTGTAAATAAGAGAGGACCTAAGGTCGAACCTTGTGGGATTCCGACTGAAATATTTGATAACATTGAGCGATGAATGTATTATAGAATATCATTTTCATGGATGTGACGTATTTCTGTATATTGTGAATGTTGATGTAAATAGGAATTGAAAAGGTTCAATGCTGTACCCCGAATACCGCAGTTTTGTAATTTACCTAATAAGATGTTGTGGTCGACTATATCGAAAGCTTTCGACAAATCGCATGCTATGCAAGCTTCAAATTTTCGCTCGTTCAAATTAAAAAGGATATTGTCCATATCCGTCGCTTACCGAAGAGTGTGAGACTGGAAGCACGAGAATTGGGGCCAGATGTGTCTCTCTTTTTAAGACGATTGGTGGTTATTTATCGGTTACGGATAAAGATGAAAGTTTTTTTAATTGTCGTCTACGGATAAAGGTAAAAAATACTTTTATCTATCTCCTTCGTTTCGCTTCGATTTATCTAAATAATTTTTCCCGGCTACGGTCCTACTCCCATTACTTTGTTAATATTCTAAATTTGTATACCATTTTATTAAGTTTCGGCGGATTTTACGCTTTCTTTGGAAGTAGCGAAAGATCGAATTAGATAAAATTGACGAAATTTTGAGTAAGGTTTCTTTTATGAAAATATCCATACATACAAAACGTTTACTGTTTATTAACCAGCAAGAAAATATCGCCAGAGAAATTTCTAAGCAATGCACGCTTTAGTGTCTGTTTACTGTTTATATTTATTCTAAATCATGATGAATCAATATCTAATTAATTCCCCAATTACCGCTGAGGATTACAGCAGACGTTGCTTCGCCTATTCAGAACTGTAGGCAATACATTAGGTAGTGTTTGTGTAGAGTCAATAGATCTTACAAATTCACCTTAAAAGGTTACTAGTTTAATTACTCTACGTTACATGTAGAAGGTAAAGTCAAATTCACCAGTTCTATGGAATCGTCCTTTGAAGAGACCATTCAAAGCCATACTTTTAATTAGCTCAAAATGCAAATTTGTGTTATTAGTTGTGCTTTAGTATATTGTTTTCTACATATTATCTAATTAATAGAACTTATAATAACCTGGCTGATAATCTCGTGGCTTGCACGCTTGGCTATCAGTGCGGATTCCACAGTTCAAATCTCACTCTGGTCAGTTACGATAATCAGTCTTTTCCGTGATCGTAATGTTGATTAGGAGGGAGATTTGGGTCTGCAGGGGCCTGAAAAGCCAAGGCTGAGCCATTACTACCTCTACAAAAAATGTGTTCTTATTCCGTAATGCGTTGCTATGATTTCTTTCATTTGGAACATTTTTTAACAAGTAATATATCAGGACATATGCAAGTTGATTAGCACTACAATTTAAAAATAAAAATATATTCCCGGAATATACGGGTGTTAAAAACTGAACATCAAAGTTATGTTTTTCTTAATATCTGTACACAGAAAATCATATCAATTTCACTTAAATTTCCTCATATAAATAAATTTAACGCTGTTTTGTTTAATTTGTTCCTACTACTTAGAGTTTATGATTTTCATGTTAATTATAAAGAAGTTTCTTCGAACAATACTTACTGTTCATTAATATACTGGATGTTCCATCTAACTTATATTTAGTTCATTTAAATCGCAAATAGCTTAAAAACCAGTGAAGATATGTACAGGCACTCCTAGTACTGCTTTAAAAACAACCAAATTTTCTATCTACGCAAAGATTTACTGGATGCTTGATTTAAAATAGCAAAACTACACACGACTAAAATTCATGAAGTTTGCCCCAGATACTCGGACCATCTGTGAACTGTAGGTCATAGTTGAATATCTCATTCAATCAAGCAAAGAATCTATCATTTAGGGCATAAAGTTATTTTAGAGATAGCATACTTGCTTTTGCAAAAACGCATTTTCTAAATAAATTAAAGGAACTTTTAAACAAGAAAAATGGAGCCTAGAGAAAACAAAAAATTATATAAAATTGATCTAGTTTTCAGTGTACAACTAAGAAGTGCCATAAAATATAGGGTGTTATATTAAGAAAAACATAATTTTGATGCACCGCTAATTTTTAGAACACTCTGTGTATTGCATATATGTATATATATTGTATCCTACTTTTATTTTACAGTTACATATAAACTTTTACTGTTTGTCTATTTCGTTTTTATATTCTTCAGAATCTTGCCTTTATACAACTATAAAAATACATTTCTCTTCGATAGATAACAAAACATCAATCATTCATCAGTTTTAACAATTTACGGACTACAAGGCTGCTGGTGAGTGTTCTTCATATTATAAATATACTCAGTAACATTAGAAGTGTTACACCCAGAAGGAATAATTCGTTCAACTTGATCTTCTGGCATGAGAATGACTATATTTAAAGCAAGCCATGGTAAGACTGTGAACCTTTTACCTTTGACAAAAAAATTACCTCTCCGTTTTTTGTGAAGAAACCTGTTTATGAGAGCTGACTAATACAGTAACAAAATGCCTAGAGTTGGAGGACGTCAAAATTATCACCATGTTAGTGATTTTGATCATTGTTGCCTATCGAGATATTGGTTTGTCCTATCGCGAAAGTGGCAGTAGTCTTATTGCACAGAAGAAGGTAGAGGAACACGAGGAAGACCAACTGGTCAACCGAGGCCTGCTATAGAGCGTCAAGATAGGCGCTTCAGAAAACTAACTCTACGAGACCGTTTTGCTACTACGTGTCAAATCGCTAACCAACGGTTTGGAGAAGAAGGTAGACCTGCTACTATGCGTACACTATATCACCGCATTCTTTCTTTGACTAAGGACCACTGTGGTCAACGTTTGAACTGGTTCAGAGAACGGCAGCATTGGCAGGCAGAATGGCATAATGTCAACTTCAGCGATCAATCGCGATTCTATCTAGGTATGCACTATGGCCGTAGAAAGGTGCAACACCAGCGTGGATAGAGACGTAATATTGGATTTATATAAGGCTGTTAGAGTAATGGTCTGGGACCTATTGCCTATGGTTGCCGATCACTACTTCTCTTTATTCGAGGCAGTATGACAGCTGCGCGTTATGTTGATGATGTATTATAAACTACTTTACTACTTTACCTAGATGGCCGCCCACACGTTCTTTTTCAACAAGACAACGCACGTCCCGGTATTACTCATCCAACTATGGACTTTCTCCAAGAAGCAGGCGTTAATTTTTCGCCGTGGTCACTCCGTTCACCGGATTTAAACCCCATTGAACATGTATGGGATATCATGGAGAGGAAACTGTTCGCTTTGCACCATCCTACACGCACTCTGGCACAGTTAATCTACGAAATTCAAGTTGCTTGGAACCAGGCGCCACAAGCAGACCATCTCATTTTGTTGATACCTAGACGTGTACAGGAGTACTTAGCTACACGGTCGCTGAACAAATAATTTTTTGTTTCGTATTACATGTTAATAAAATTTCTTGCAAATGTTTCGTTTCATTTTTGATGTAAAAGTATCACATTGCCAAAAAATCAAGTGGAACAAATTATTCCTTCTAGGTCTAACATTTCTAACGTCACTGAGCATACCTACGTTTATGTCTCTGTACATTTGATATATTCATACACTGTCTTGCCACGTGATTAAGACTAATACAGCATATGCTTTGCTGCAATAAAAAGCATGCTTTCCAGCAGCAGAAGCTAAAATGTATTAACAGTATTATTATCTGATAAACGCTTCAAGAATGACTATTAGTTAACATATCCCACAGGTACGTAAGATCAGTTGCTAATGATGTAAGTAATGGTATTTAAAAATTAATAAATCAATATTTTATATGCAATTTACTTTTATAAAATTTAAACATCCTGATGATATTATAATCGAACTATAGGAAGAAGTAAGCATATCAAAACGAATACCAACTTATATTCTAATTATACATCAACATTTCCTAATTTTTCGATAGTAACTCAAAAATATCAAATTTCGCGATTTTCAATTTCTACCATGTTTTCAAAAGATTATGTTATGTGTACTGGTCTATGCTTTAATTAATTTCACCCATATCTTTTTGCATTTTTTAAAAACCCAAATACCATGGAAAATGTATGCATGCAAACTAAACGGCATCGCTAAATATCACAGGTACCATCCTCTTTGATATATATTTCAACATGGCTTAAAGGTTGATTTGCGTTCCAAGTCGTTTCAGTATGGTTTTTTTTTTCGCGTGCCTGGATTGTACCGCAGCTACACTCAGACCGAACGCATTACACTGTTTTCACATCAAAAGCTGTAGGGTTACCGCTGAATTTAACTTACTAGAGCATAATACACCGGAAATGTTTTTAAAACCTTCGTTTCGAATACGCGGAGTATTATTTATGAAATAAATGACCCACCCGATAGGAAAAACAGCAAACCAGAGAATTAAAGCTTTATTGTTCATGTTATAAATGATATTAACTTTATTTATTTTGTTTATGTTTTAAGATTTGCCCACTAATAATAAAATTTAATTGAATAATATTTATTTCATAGAATGTGTTGGTGAACAAAACACTTAAAAAAAACCGAAATATCGAAGGGGTGCTTTCTTAAGGGGTGCGCGTTAACAGAAAGAAACGTGTTTTATTAAGGGGGCGTACAAACATAAAAAATTTCGTTTCTGTCAAATAGGTGCGAGATTAACAAGCTTTTAAAATACAGGCGCGTCCTGTTTCAAAATTGTTTGGGCGAAAAGTAATATATGCATTCGTATATTTGTGATGTAAACACTGGCATGTATCACGTGGTCAAGTCGAGTGAATCATGAGTCGGGTGCTATTTTTAGTCATTTTGTGTACATGAGAGAGAAATTCCCTTTTTAGAGGGTAACTAGAGGAAAAAAGTTTTATTTTAGAGGAAATTACATGAAATATTACTATTATTATTATTGAATCAATAGAAATTAAAAAAAAAACTTTATTTTTATTGTTTCTTTTTGTATTTTGTTTTTGTATCGGTACACTTATTTCAATTTATTAAAAAAAGTGATAAATTTGTATTTACCGCCTAAAAAGCAGGAAATTTCGTGTTGGCGCGACGCCGGGAATTGCCGATGAATGCAAGCATATGAAGTTCGTATGTCATTTTTGAACATAAACAGATAAACATAACATAAACGAGCGTGAAATTGAATCAGAGTAAAATTATTTTTTTTTTTGTAAGGAGAATTGAGAGTGCTCGAGACTTATCCGTGCTTGCCTATTTACTAGATTATTTATTGGTTTAATAGAAAAAGCACTGTTGTAGGATATATTGATGAGAATCAACAGGTTGATGAGAATACGTGGCAAATGTCCATGTTGGTTATATTATCTCTGTTACCGAAATGAAATAATTCTGGGAAAAACTTGAAATGAGCCCAGCCGCTCTGAGGATCGCACTGTTGTGTAAGTCTAATCTAAAAGGCACTTATTGCGAGTACAAACGCATACTTTTTTTGTCAAAAATAATACATGGAAAGGTGAATTATTTCAACAAAATAAGTTAGTTGCGACAATTATTATTATAGCTATTATTGCTAGAAAAGGTCAATCTTTTCGTGATATCGACGTGTTTTGTGCAGTGGCATAACCTAAAAATCGCATCTTAAGAAATAAGATGTGGTCTGCAAAGAAAAATATATATTCCATGTAAATCTGCAGTCATTCAAGATCCATATAACCAATAGTACGATCCTCAAAAAGGCTGAGCTCATCTCATATTTTTTCCCAATTTTATCTAGGATATTTTTCCTCTGGAGAAGATACAATAATTTATATCGCGAGGAATATTGTCCAAATGACAATTGCACAATGATTTTTTTTAAATTCAATTTAGTACTTTGGAGAGACATGGTTTGTCGTAAGGGTGTAAATAAAATATTAGAGAATTAATTGCTGGAGGAGATGGAACACATAGACAGAGGAGATAACTGATAAAAAGGTGCTGGTGGAAATAATTGAATGATGGACAAGGCATCATTCGATTATTGATGATCATTAAATAACTCAATTATTCCTTGCCCGTAATTAAGTACCTATTCTTGAATTTAGCAATTTCTGCATTATTATTCTTCTAACATGTATAACTACACTATTATTACTTTCTTTACTATAAAATATTTGTATATACGCAGTTTTATTTTTATTTGTACAGTACAATTGTAGCTATGAGAAAAAATAAATACTTTTATAACGAATTACCTTTCAATTGTGAGTGATTTTTATAAGGAAATAATTTGGACTAACGCAGTGAATACATAACTGGAATGTAACAATTTATCTTTCAGTTTTTTCCATTCATTTACAGAAATTTTCGGTATTATTGTTATTAATGAAAATGCAGTTAACATAGGCTATCAGCAATGGAATCAATCTACATTTACAAAATTATTTTTTTTAGAAATTCTGTGGCGCCATCTTCGAAAAAAGTGCTACACTTCTATGATGGGTATGAAATCATAAATTTTATAGGATGGCCCACTGTTTTACAAAATGCCTTTTCCTAAGTTTCTCCCAAATGAGTGAATATTTTTCAATTTTTCTTACACATACATAATATACAAAACGTAAGGATCATAATGACAATCTTCAACCGATTTTTTCTTTTTCGCCGTTATTCAATTACAGATCCTTTTGCTATTTCTTTATTATGATTAGTGTTAAATACAGATTTATTTCATAACTTAAAACATAATTAAATATTCTCATTTTTGAAGAAACTGAGGAAATTAAAAATGCAATGTCCCCACCACTTTTTGCCCACCCTTAAGAATGGTAAAAGCTTACACGATGCAACTTGCTGTTTGTGAACAGGTTAAATAAAGATCAGTGACACGAATAATATAGAACAAACAACATTTTGTCAGACTTTTTAACAGTGCAATTGATAGAAACGGGTTCTTTTTCAAATAGGTTAACAGACTGAACACATACACTCTAATTATTTTGGAATGCACAAGTCATAAAATGCTAGGGGATTATTCGGACACGATAACGTTCTAATATCGATATGACAGAGCCACATCAACAGGAATTTTAACGAAAGCGATAAGATCTCTGCGTAAATATAAACTGTGTTTTTGTATCGAAAACAAAAATATCAAACTTTAACAGTAGTATTCAGACAGGAGAGGTAAATATATACTTATAGCTAGACTTCCCTTATTGAGCGCCATGTATTTTACATGTAATGAATAATCTCTGCAGTGTTATTTTATATAAAAATAATTATTTGAAAAAGAAATATATAGATAATTATAATACACATACCTCATTATTTCTGTTTTTATTAGAGACTAATAATGGCATTAAGTATTCCGTAATACCACGTTTAATATGTATTTAAAAAATATCTTTGTCAATAATTCCTTTATCTTATTAGCAATATTTAATGAATTGTTGATAACTTATACCTCGGGCGGTGGCAATAGATAGGCCTAATGTTATATTCGTTTGCGGTTTTAAGAAAAAAATCATAGAAGAATGTAGAACGGCCCTGAAAATATACGAGCGCAAGGTTAAGATATATTCATTACTACTTCCTGCAAGCTATTGTAGATTATTAAATAATTGCACTAATTTGAAGCGAGCACCTATAGAAATGTGTATATTAAATATTGTAAAATGTTGTAACAAACAATACCTGGTAAAAAAAACTTCCAAAACCTCATATAAAAAAATTATAATTGTAATCCGACGAGTTATAACGTATAAGTATAACACAAACTTTCTGAAGCAAAAGACAATACAAAGTAAAGTAAATATTCTAATCCAAAAAAAAAACCTCAAAGATCAAAAATTCAAAAAAATAATTACAGAGCAACAAAACGTTATAACTGCATAATATGATACTGTATTGTAAATTGGAAACTTCATCCTAAGTAAAATGCAATCTTAAAATAGTCAATATTTATATTTCTCTGTTAAAAAGCAAAATTATTTATTCCACTATATTCTTTTGATGTAGAGTATTTGCTTTCAATTAAAGAAACCTTTCTGTCGATATGTCTGTATTTAATATTTACCTCTGACGTCTGAATATTTAAGATTTCTTCCGGGTTTGATTTTTCCAGCAGAAACTTTAAATATTGGCTTCAAAATCACTCGTTCTGTGATTATTAGAACGTTACTGCGGAATATCCTCTATTTTGCAATCTTATGAATTGCATTCTAAAATATTCAGAGTGTACATATTATTCATGGTTTTGTACAGATTGAGTTGAAATATGGTAAATAGTAATGCAGTTAGTCTCATTCAATTACTTTAATAGTAATTATAACTGCAGCTTATATGTTTAGGCCTAAAAACATAGCTCTGAGGATGGCACCTTTAGGCCAAAACATGCAAGCCGCAATTATAACTATTACGGTAATTGACTGAGATTAATTGTATTATAATTTACCTACATTTTAATGTAAGATTCTTCCTTTCCTTAATTTTCGATTATTTTTGAGATCTTACATTGACATATTTGTTTAATTCGCTTAAGTTTTGGTTTATTAATAAGTTAGCTACTCTTTCTATTTATCGCCTGGTCTAATTAGGTACTTGAGAAGTCCTGTGGCTCACATGCCTATCTTTAATAGTTTAATTGTAGATAAAGTTCTACTCTAGGATAATATGAAAAAGCTCTTTATAACTGTGATTCTAATCTGCGAAAAACACTATTTCAGGTAACTAATTTTAAAAATTATTTACCCTTCTTCTCTGTTGACAGGTTTATTCTTCTCTATCTGTATGGCTTCCCTGATGAGTCTTTTCCCGTAGTTCTTGGTGGTAGCTATCACTTTTACGTTGTTGAAGTCCATTTTGTGCCCAGTGTCGTGCATGTGTTCTGCCACCGCTAATTGCTCAATCCTCTTTAATCTTGCGTCCCTCTCATGTTCCTTTATTCTTGTGTTCTTTTTTTCGTCCGACGTAGCACTGCCCGCATTGGAATGTTATCTTATAGACACCTCTGTGCGCCCCTTGGCTATGCTATCCTTTGCGGTCGGTAGATACTGCTAGATCTGAAGCGTACTTATAAGTTGCGTTTCTTCAAAATTCGACCTACTTTTCCCGCTATGTAAGGTAAGTACGCCGTCCCTCTCCATGGTTCTGTAGTTGTCTCCAATGTAGTCTTCTTCCTAGTGTCTCTCTTTATATCGTTGTCAGTGTAACCGTTCTTCTTCAGTGCTTTCCCAGATGTTTTTCACTGGCAAAGTGTCGCTTGTCACTGATGGTTTCGCTCTGGATAGTAGAGTTTGTAATTAACGTCTTCTTCTGCATCGGACGATGGTGAGATCTTGCATGTAGATATCTATCAGTGTGCGTCTTCTTTCTAAATACTGCGTTTTGTAGTATTCCTCTTCTGTTTTCTTAACCATAACATCAGGAAGGGGAGATTTCCATTTTGTTCTTTCTCTTGGTAAAATTGATTGCTGGATGCTGTGAGATGATGTGTTTCAAGAACTGTTGTAGTTTCTCTTCTCCGTGTTGCATATTACAAAAGTAATATCGATGTGCTGCAGCCAACACTTCGGTTCATATCGCTGGAACTTATGGCCTCTTCTTCAAATGCTTCATAAACAAGGTTGGCTATTACCGGAGATAAAGTGCTTTCCTATTGCTGTTCGTTCTCTGCAGTATCAAAACTTCATCGATAAAGTCCACCTGATTTTACATTTGCTGACACTGTATTTCCGGAGAAAAAATCGCGACTCACATATTTACAAAATACCAATTTCTATTCAATTCATTTTTCAACGGTCATTTCAATACATACCTTCGATGTGACTAAAAATCGCTAAACAAAATTTGACATACAGAAATGAAACAATGACGATATATAACAGGGTTTTCCACGGAACTGGCTGGTTAGAAGTTTTCCGGCTTAACGAAATTCCTCAGTTTTAAAAAATTGGGGTTTGCAACAATTTGGCACTTACTTTCTTTCTAAAATATTTTCACCTTTTTTGCACTTCCGGTTAACCGGAAGTCGCCACGAACTTTGTTAGTTTAAATGAAACACCCTACATATTATTGTATTTTTGAATTTACCATAAAATTCTATGACGATTACCATTAGGGTATCTTATACCTATCTTCAACTGTTTCTAAGATATTACGATTTTTGTTAAAATTTTGACATTTACATTGTTGTATGTAATTGATTAATTCTCACTTGATTTAAGTGTCAGAAATCTCCGACTTTGAAATCAACAAGTACTAACATTGTTTTACCAAAACGTGGAAAAAAAAATCAGTGACATTATACAAGGTGTTTAAAAATTAGTGACATATCCAAGAATTTTGAATGTTGGAAAACTTAATTTTTTCAAATAGAACACCCTATACATTTTTCTATTTTTGGATGTACAATTAAATTCTATACCGATTTGCTGTAGCATTCCCTATACCCATCTTCAGTAGTTTTCTTTTAAATTACTCGTTTTGTTTATTACTGCTTTCAAATGGCCGAATAATTTCTATCTGGTGGGCCATGACATTAACATCACAACAATTTATTATTATTAGTAAGTATTATTGTTACAATCATTGTTTGTTACACGTCGCGTGTTCAGATCGATGAATATTATTGTGGAACTTATGAATTAGATAATGAAAAATATTGGAGGAGCTTATTCTAACCTAGATACTATAAATTTATTTTAGATTCACTGAGAATGCAGGAAGAACTTATAGAGAATCAATGTAATTAAAGGAATTTAGTGGTGTTAATATATCTAACGGAATCCAGAAAATTTTGAAATGATTTCTCTTAGTAGCTTGGTTTCAAATTAAGGGAAATGGCATAAACGATAACGACGACAACATAACAAAAATTGTTTCACTGAAACGTAGTGTGCTTGTCAGACAAATGTTTTAAAGTTTTTGATATATTAAAGTATTTTCAAAATTATAAAGGTTGAATATAAAGGTTATGAAGAATATTTAGATACATGCATATTTAACAAATGCAATTTACAAGCAGCATAAACTTGAACCATGACATAGAGCATCAAAAAAAAAATGCTCAATGTGAATTCCGTTTACGTCCAAGCATTTTATTATTCGACGTCTTAATGTGTCGCCTTATACTTCTTCTCACTTCAACTGGGTCTAATTTATCAAACGTTCTCGTCACACGAATCATTAAATCTTGCTTGGTAGTACCGAAAGTTGCGTACAGTGTGTAATCTGTGTAGTGTATTATTTCAAAGTTTTCTGAATTTTATTAGATATATTAGCCGAAAATAAATTCCTATAATTACCGTGAATTCTCTATAAGTTCATCCTGCATTCTCAGTGAATGTAAAATAAATTTAAAGTATCCAGGTTAAAATAAGCTCCTTCAATATTTTTCACTATCTAATTCATAAGTTCCACAATCACATTCATCGATCTGAACACGCGACGTGTAACAAACAATGATTATAACAATAATACTTACTAATAATAAAAAATTGCTGCGATGTTAATGTCATGGCCCACCAGATAGAAATTATTCGGCGATTTGAAAGCGGTAATAAACAAAACGAGTAATTTAAAAGAAAACTACTGAAGATGGGTATAGGGAATGCTACAGCAAATCGGTATAGAATTTAATTGTACATCCAAAAATAGAAAAATGTATAGGGTGTTCTATTTGAAAAAAATAAGTTTTTCCAACATTCAAAATTCTTGGATATGTCACTAATTTTTAAACACCCTGTATAATGTCACTGAATTTTTTTTCTACGTTTTGGTAAAACAATGTTAGTACTTGTTGATTTCAAAGTCGGAGATTTCTGACACTTAAATCAAGTGAGAATTAATCAATTACATACAACAATGTAAATGTCAAAATTTTAACAAAAATCGTAATATCTTAGAAATAGTTGAAGATAGGTATAAGATACCCTAGTAGTAATCGTCATAGAATTTTATGGTAAAATTATATATATATATATATATATATATATAGGGTGTTCCATTTAAAATAACAAAGTTCGTGGCCACTTCCGGTTAACCGGAAGTGCAAAAAAGGTGAAAATATTTTAGAAAGAAAGTAAGTGCCAAATTGTTGCAAACCCCAATTTTTTAAAACTGAGGAATTTCGTTAAGCCGGAAAACTTCTAACCAGCCAGTTCCGTGGAAAACCCTGTATAAGAATCATTTAATACGTAGAAGCACCTATTCCATTCCAGGAACGTGTACACTAAAATTGTTGTTTTAAAAACAGCAAACGTCAGAAAATTGACGATTCCTTTAGAAACTGCATGATTTAAAATCCCAACCTTGCATATGAACGAGATTATCTGCCTCGCAAAAAGCAGTGTGCGCACTTTCAACGGATACATTCAATGTACTACGTGTATACGTAATACGTGGATGCAAAATTAACATGTCAAGTAGCACACAATTCGCATTACTTGTATTTCAATTGTACACTTACGAAGATACTTAATGTTTACACAGTTATCTCTACTGAGAGGTGCTTGGATTTCAGCCAACTGATTCCTGTGAAAGTGCTGAATTCACGAAAATGAATTTAGGTTTTCAATTCTCTTCTTAAAAGCTGTAAACAATTAGAATTAATTGGAAAATTTCTCGACTTTGGTTCGTTAAAATTCCCGCTCAATGTTTATCTCACGGCACCGCAGCGATAATTCTACGTCTTCTGTTTTTCTTAATTGTATATACTACCAGAGTCTGATGGTGATAGCCTTGCTCATAGAACAAGTTGGTGATGGATTTCAATTTGTACGCATGTGCGATTTACAGGGGATTGCAAATCAAACTGGTTGATAGATATCTTGAAAAAAATTATGGGATTGCAATTATTCATGGTAGAATACGATTTGGGGTTTTATTGTTTTGTCCAATAGGTCGTTGCTAACCCTCCTTGCTTATTTAGATCGGTCAGATAAGTCAATGTTCGTATCGTTTACATACGTCAAACACTGTCATCAGTAAAATATTTAGATCCAGTAATGTGCTCAGATTAAGGTATGTATGGAGAAATGTATCCAATAAAATGCTACTTCTAATTATAATCTATAATGTAGCTTTGAACATATGTACAGGACATATTTCGACAAATAATGCCATTTTCAGGCGAATATACCAATATGTGGAAACACAACTGCATTCCCACCTTCTTACCATGTTAAGGATAGTTCGTAATATTTGTAAGCGTTACATAAATTTTTCAAACAAATCTGCCTTTAATTTACTTGTTCAATTGTGTATTCATATATTGAAGTTTTCATATGAAGATGACAGTTATTTGCCGAAACATGTTATAAAAAAGTAATTAATCTTGCATTACAGATTGATATTAGAACTAGGATTTTATTACGCACAGTTCTGAAGTGAAATATTTGCTTTAATACTTTTGAGAAGTTAAAGATATAATACTTCAAGAAATAAAAATATCAAATACAGGTAATACAATAACAAAATAATAAAAATTACAAAAACGTTTCAATGCAAAAAAAAACGAATAAAAATTCCATAATTACACAATAATCAAACAAATGTGATAATGATATTGGTATCCTTATAGAATTTGTATATTGTTTTTTGCATTAAAATACTTTTTATTTCTATTACACTGTTATTACGTTTGCTTGATATTATTTTATTTTTTGGAATATTATATTTTTAACTGCTTACTTAGTTTAGTTTTGAATATTTTTTGATCCAATAAATTTCAAATCGCTATTTGGAAATCAAATCGAGATCATCTTACAGAAAGATGGATGTATACATTTAGGAAATCCAGTGCTAGTTTGTCTCCGTATCAAAATATGATTACATAGGTTATGCATCATGCTATGCATTCAAAGTGCCTCTGTTTGTATGTTTACAAGTATTGTTACACTATTTGCCAAAGCCCCCTGAAATAGCATGACGCAATTAAAGTGTACGAAGTTTTGCCAAGCTATAGACACGGACGGCTAATGTCAAAGCTTAGTTCTGCTGCGACCTATTGTATCTATATCTAGAGCCCATTGTCGTTCGTTGTTTGTTTCCCAAAAAAAATGACTTTATACTCACTAATTATTTATCGGTGAGTATGGTGTTTAAATATAGAAGCAGATATACCTATCGAATCGAACACTCATTCTCACAACACTAATTTCATTTCATCATACATTTCAACGCAAATTGAAGATGATGTTACTAAAACAACCTTTTATTCATTTGACGAATTTAGTAATCATAAATTTTGACCTGTCTCCTCATAGTGAACGTATTTATTGTTTTATTTTGTTTATTATATTTTTTATATGTTTATGTAATGTCAGACAACATGCACTTGTTTATTGGCAATAAATCTATATCTATTGTTCGCAGGTAAGTGGCCGAAGGTGAAGAATGTACTGCAGCTCTATTAAGAGCCCTATACATTTCGGATTTTTTCATCGGGTTTGCCCACCGTGTTTAACCGACGGTCTAAACCTATGACCGATGCGCCCACGCACTTCGTGCCGTAATTGATCAGTTTTAACTGTTTGTTAAAGATGATGGAACGTGGTCAGGTGTTACAGGTACAAAAATAATTTGTAGAAATATAATTATTATTATTTTTGAAGCATCAGATTGCAGCATTGCACTGGCAAATTTCTCTCAGATATTTTAGCACAGCTTTGTGAACAACAAAAAAGTAATATAAATAATCAGAAATTCTAAAAGTAATATTTAATAACTATAAAATCTTAAACTTAACCATTATAAAATTCCTCAAATTTTCAATTCCCGTACAATAATATAAAACTGACTCAAAAAATCTTCAGCAACAATGAATTTTGATATATATATTAATTATTGATTAAATGCTCAAATATACCTCCCTTTTGATAAGAATAGTAACCCAACCGATTTTAAAAATTTCTATGCACTTTTAGTAACACATCCAGTGGGACAGTGTTACTGATTTCAATAAAAAATAATCAACAATTCTTAATAAGGGAAATATCTTTCAATAAGCATGATATTTTAAATTCGACTAGGCACTATAAAATACTGTGCTTATTATTGACAGATAGATAGCTCCGCTCTTGCTAATTGGATATATCGTATAAATACGAATAAAATGCGATGAGGAAAATTACTAATAGTTGATTGGAACAAAACTTCGTAAACAAGAGAATTAAAAACTCCACCTACGACTACGCATGCACAGATTCTAAAAAAATATTTCTAGGATTATTTCTTTGGCGGGAACTACAAAAGACAAATACTCCAAACGGAAATCTCAGCCCGAGCCAAAAAGGTTGCGATATCTTTGTCGCAAGCAGTGAAAGGTATTATATTTGGGCAGGATTGTCTGATCTGTGATCACGGTTGTTTTTTTTATTTTCCTAGAATATTAAATTAGTAGAAAATAAGAAGAAAAATACGTATTTATTTCTATAACCATAAACTATGAAAAATACACGTAGATATGTAAAAAGGCCTAACTATTCATATTTCTCTTCCGCAAACTATGATAGCTTTCCCGAGCTTTATTGCCATTGTATAGTAACGCACGTTATAAAAATAATATAGGGTACTTTAAAAAATGTCGAGAAACAAGAAAGAGAAAATAAAAACTAGCCTATTAAAAGATACAATATCTTTCCCATTTGATAACACCGAGTGTAATGAACATATTAAATATTTAATTAATCAAATACTTAATATTTTTATTAAATTTTTTTTCAAATGAATTGGTAAAAAAAGACAAATCTACAACTTTAAAATGAATTTCCGAGTACCCGTGGCCACCTGCATATAACCTCTGCTTGCTGCGCCTACCCGATAAGCTGCGAATGGTAAACTCTGAGACCGTACCTCTAGATATACGTCAATAACCGGGCATTATGAGTGACGGGAATGGTACATAAGACTGTTAGAGTAATGGTTTGGGGGCATTTCTCTTTATTTCCAGGCAACATGACAGTTTCGCGTTATGTGGACGGTGTCAAACCACTTTGCTATCTTATCTAGATGGAGCAGGCATTGATGTTGGCAGGAGACTGTCCAGTTTGCACCATTCTCCACAGGCTCTAGCCGTGTACAGGAATATACTTAGCTACGGAGTCACCAAGCAAATTATTATTATTTTTTTATACTACATGTTAATAATTTTTTTGCAAATGTTATCGTTTCATTTTTGATGTGAAACCATGCCAAAACATCAAGTTAAAAAAATTATTCCTTCTAGGTCTAACACTTCTAATGTCACTGAGTATAATTACAGTAATTGAATGTAAAACTACTCTAACATTACTACACTGAGAAAAATGGGCTAAGTAAACTGTTCACTTGATAAAAAAATACTTACAATAGATAAAGTTTTACTTGGAACTATTCTCGTTAATTAATACCTGCAACTAAACTCAGTTTCCTGAATGCAAGTTTGTTACTGTAAATACTGCTTTTATTAATGGCTATTACACAGCGTACCTGACTAATTTGTGGTAAGTAAAGTGTTATTTATGACTACTGGTACTGTAGCTAACTACAGCACATGGTTAGTAGAAGTAACACCAAAGCTGATTGCTATTAAACTCATGTATTTTCTTAAATATATAACAACTTGCCACAACTATATTTATTTGAGTTTTGCTACCACCCCGTGATTGTTTTATTATTCATGATTGGCTAATGCGGCGGAGTAATAAAATAGTCCCAGAGATTGCTATGCGCGCAAGCGCGGGCTAGCGTCAAGTAAGAGTTACGGACGTGTGAGAAGGTCGTCGAAAAAGAGTGGCAAGGAGTACGGCGATTGTAGGCCAGTTGGAACGCAAATATATTAAAAATACCGGGTGGGTTAACTCAAGGCCCCAGCCGTATAAAGAATCCCAGCGAAAGAAGAAGTACTGAGCCTATAAGCAATCGGATGTTTCAAGATTGCAGTTTTAAACCACGTGGTGAGATTTGAATTCCCCATCATTGTGATGATATCTGCGCCCGCTGGTGAAGTTAAAGTGTGGATGCCGTCGCTAGTGATCCTACAATCCAAGTGCCATCTGCAGTTAGGGATACCGCGACGAAGAAGCCGTTTTCCAGGCGATCACCGGACATAACCGCTACGTACGCCGACAGAGGATCAACTCGCCGAGACAACGTCCAGTGCAAAGAACCACCAGAAACCGCAAGTTTACCGCCTAGGTATATTATTTCTTTGTTTGTCATTAGTTGTAACTTCAAAGCCATATTTCTCTTTGTCCTTTGTTTAGATTTCAATAACTAAATAACGTTTCAAGGGGGCCCCATTTACCTTATCTTTTATTATTGCTTTCTTCATTTTTTTTTCATTATTAAGGAATATATTTTATGAGTCATTACGTTGTAAATTGTTTAAAGAAAAAAAAACTGTTGTTAAAGTAAAACCAATATCTTTCATTCATATCAGGTAGTCACTGTGTTTGTCCTATACAAAATAAAACTATTACTAATAATACTGCTTGTTATTTAAATTTATATTAAATATTCACTAATTCCTCGTTTCCTGCACTACCCATAAATTGAATAACAAATTTAAGGTAAGTATATTGTATATTTAAAGCAAACCACTACGTTCTATATATCAGGTATTTAGTGAGCGTGCATTAATGATACTGTTTTCTTATCACAAGTAATCCAAATAGCTTGTATAATTGAGGTTAATAATGAAGGTGCGATAGCCATTATAGAATAGTACACTCATAGCAATACATCTACTTGACATGAGCAAATCTTTTACTTACCGCAACTGCATATATTCTTTGGTTTACTACTTCAGTTTAATTATCATAAGTAACTTCATAAGTTACCGGTATGAAGCAGACCGTAAGTAACTTAGATTGCTTGTTGTTAGTACCAGTGTTTAGGATCTCTTTTTTACTAGTGCTAAGTAATCTGTGCTTTTGTCCCCTATTCAGCTGAACTTTTTGCTTACGATAATTGTGTTTTTATTTATGATCATTAATTTTTTTTCCCAGTGTAATGTTTTTTGTTAAAATTTGTTTGTTTTTCTTTTAATTAACTGCTATACAGTTACGTACATCTGTACTTGCAATGCTTCGTAAGGTTTCGATCTTGCATGAAATCTTTAGCAACCCGGCTAAAAAGATTTTCTTGTTGCATCAGGGTAGCGTAATGTGTTCGCACACGATGTTTTGCTATCTAGTCATTTTACCTACAATTTGTTGAAGAATCGATCCTGTTTACATATGCATTACACATGTATTGTTATTTACCTACTTAAAAAAAAGAATAAAAAAAAGTAAGATTCTTTGCCATAACTTTTTGACAACATACAAATTACTTCACAGAATTTCAAATTTGTCGTGACCCAGTTGCAATACCTTTATCACCAAATGCAAAATCAGCACGGAATGAAATTGAATATGACGTCGTGAAGGTTTAAAATATAGTATAGAGGAAAGGGTGCCGTCCATTATGGAGTGGAGTTCCGGATAGGAGTAAACATCTTTCAAACTACCCAGAAGAGTCGTAAAATTCGCAACGCGCTGTTAAAAGCAACTGCCACTTATGATTGTTTTCATAATAAATTCTTTCCTTCGCATAATCACTAGAAAATACCGATTAATCTTGTAAGTTTCGTAAGCTATAAAATCTTTCAGTAATTTTTCAAGCACCATTAGTTTATACTAAAGTGGTAAATATAGTCAGTCATATCTTTTAAAAGAAATGGAAAAACTAACACTGATGTAAAGTAATTTAATAACAAACGTTTCTGTATGTTAAAATCCATATTTGACTCTGTGTGAGTTGTTAATATAGGGAAAAAGAAATCAAACAGAGCTTTAGTTCCTCACAAAATTCTTTAATAACATACGACCGATTTCGCTCTATCCAAGCACCATCAGGCCAGCTAGAGAAGTATCATACAATAAGAGTGTGCTACAATTATTAGCAAAATGGTATGGTATAAAATTGAAAAAAAATTAGATTAAGGAGTAAAGTGAAATGGTAAAATAATTAAAAAAAAGATACTTATAATTTAAAAGCAGTTAAGAATGGTTAAAGTTTTAAAATTAAAATAAAATTAGAGAGTGCAAAGTAGATAGTCTAATTTATGTAGAACTTTTAAAAAATAGGCATTAAATAAGGAATAAAACATTTAAGCTTAAACGAACAATACTTTAAAATTATTTAAAATAATTGTAAGCACTTCGAAGTCAGGATATAAAATGATTTTAGAAAAGTCGAAACTAAATTTTCATAAAAGTAGAATTCCAGAAAAATACAATAAACTTGTGCCACGTATTATGGGAAAACTAACTTTTAATTAAAGTAACGTTGTGCTTTAGACGTAGTAGAATACTTGAAAACCGTATTTACAGAAGGGCATCTATCTAGTAAAACTTGAAAAAGGGGGGATGGAGTCGGAAATTAATGGTAAATTTAGTGAAAGGTCTCTACTACTGGGCTGTTGCCTCAATATTTCCTATGCCTCTAAATTATTGAGCTAGGTACCTTTTTTGACCGTATGTAATATTTATAAATTCTGATTCACGTCAAAGTTGTGCTTACTTTCTTTTAAATGTTTACCAAACAAGGAATCCACAGCAGAATTGGGTTTTACGCTACGTAAATGCTCTTTTATCCTAATTTCAAAATTTCTAAAGGTCCTTCCAGTTTCAAAAAAAAAATAATAAATTTTTCTGTATGTATACTGGTATTTTTAATAACAAATAGAGTTGGGCAATTGTCCGGCGGAGGAGATACGTATTGCAGCGCGTGCCTCAAATAATGTAATATAAATTAAGCAGATCAATCGTATTGTTGTAATTTAGAATGTAGTTATAAAACATAAGTCATATTAATAGAGTTGTACAAATGTTCCTTGGGACAAAATCGGACAAAGCGGGCGAACAAACAGGCCACTTTGCGATACATTCGTATTTTACATTACTACATATTTAGATAAAATAAAAATTGTTACATTTTATAAGAAAAACAGGCACTGTTGTTATTGATTGCAACTCCAGTTCATCTGCTTTATTGGAGTACCTGATTTGGAGCGCACGTTCTGAAAACGTAACCGCGCCGGAAAATTTGCCCAACTCTAATAATACAAAAAATCTGTATCCGACAAGTAGTACCAAGGGGTAATATTTTAGCTTCAATCTATGTATGGAATCAAAAATCTTGGATTTCCTTTTCTAAATTTCCAGTGTTTTCTTGAAACTACATGTGTTTACATAAATCGTATGGATCTTATATACCGAGAATATCAAGCGGCAGCTGTGCAAACTTCCTTCTATTGATCTGATTTAGGAACCACCAGAAAATATGTACAATCTACGTGCAAAGTATACAATACAACGTAAATAGGAAATACTTCCGTTTTATATATTTTCCCGAAGGCTTCTCTCTAATACATTACACAACTGCTCTGTTTGATTAGGCAATTTTATCTTCTGTTTCGGAACTTATATGGCTAACAATTTGTATTTTCAACATAAAATAACACAAGCTTACCATTATATTAAGAAAATAGCTTAAGGCACTTATTGGTTTTGTACATCGTGTAAAATTGAAACAAACAAGGTTTACTAATTGAATCTTCTAGTCGTGAAAGAAAATTTTGTTTTTTCTTTTTATTTACCTATGTACATACCTACTTTCATTATTGTTATTATTTGTTTTGCAACGATATTTTGTTTACTTCTTCTATAATTGGAATAGATATTTCGCTGGATAAAATGTATGCTTATACATTTAAATGTGTGTTCATGCATTCAGTGTAAAAACTGATTGTAGTTGTTCTTCCAGCAGTTTTCAGTTCACCTCTTTTTCTGATATTTAATAATAATACATGCAACACAGCAATGGTTTTAAGTTAAATCAGTTTATTATTTATAAGCCAACCCTGTTGTACAGACCTAGGGCTTATGGAATAGTTCCGGAACATGCGGAGTGTAGATAAGTATCGTTATGACTAGAGTGGTCGACTTTCGTTTGAGACCCAAGAGAGTACTAAGTTTCATATACGTGACATTAACGTTTAACACACGTATACCACACAGTGTCGGGAAATAGTAAAATTATATACTTATTTAACTATCAATATTATATATAAGCCCTTAAGCAACAGAAATAGTATAGGAAAACTTCGGAACGCAATGTGATTTAAATTGCTCTCTCGATTGTTATTATAAGTTTGTGTGCTGTATACTGATGACATGCTTCATACAGTCCAATTTGTGCCAGCACAATAAACTGTTTATCGCACACTGTATAAACTGTTTTGGCACCACGCAATGTAAATCCGGGAATTCACCGATATATTTTTCTACATTATGAAACAATGATCGTTTTCTGGGATTTTCGGCGCCCGACATTTTATTACATTTACAATGCGTAATAGTTAACGGAGAATTGTACTACCTCGCATCAAGGCTCAACTAACAGTGATACTAGCTACACGAATTATATATACGTATATAGATCAAGATGGCGGACGATTCGGATGATGGGTCGAGTAGTGCGAAAGAAAAAGAGAATTTTTGATTTTTGCGAATCAATTTTGAAGAAAATCAAAAGTGAGTGTGTGTAGAGAATGTAAACATAATTCTATTCATTTGAAGTATGTGGATGCAGCTTTTAAGGCAGGTAAATTAGTGGATAAGAAGAATTGGATATGCAAGGCATGCATTAATTCATTGAGTCAATCAGATTCAAGTAATGAGGATGTTACGTTAACGTTAGGACACTGAAGATTTTACGAGCATTAAGAAAGAAAATATTATGTTAAAAACCCAAATAGAATTATTGAATAAGATTATAAAGAACTGGAAAATTCTAACGAACTACAAAACAAAAAATTGAATATCTAGAAAAGTCGTTAAAAACAGAAACACCAAGCGCAGGTTCGCATACTCTATCACAGACGTCGCCTACGTACAGTAATGTTGTTAAAGCAAACATTTCAAAAAATTTGCTTATCGTCAAACCATCAAACAAAAACCAGTCTTCGGAATTGACAAGTAAAGAAATAAAGAACGTTGTTAGCCCCGCAAGTATGTCCATACAAATTAATAAGATGATTCCAAAAAAGGATGGTAGTGTTTTAATAAATTGTGAAGATTCGGGAAATTTAAAAACTTTAGAATCCGCTATTAAGAAAAAATCGGAGAAAATTATGAAACTGTGGTGCCTAAAAAAATCAATCCGAAATAATAATATACGGTGTTAGTGAAGACGAATTAACAGACTTAAAAAATTTTATGTTAATTTGTGTATACAGAATAAATTAATAAAGTCGGTATCTACGAGGTATGAAGGTGGTGCGTGAGCCGGAAAAAAAACCTAATGTGAATGTGATTATGGATGTGGACCCCTACGACATTCAGACTTATAATGGAGAAAGGTAAATTATTTGTTGGATGGAAACGGTGTCAAGTGCGTGAATCTTTCCATATCTTCCGTTGTTTTAAGTGCTCTTAATTCGGTCACCTTGCAAAAAACTGTACCTCTCCAGTCAAATGTTCAAAATGTGCAGAAAATCATTCTTTTAGAGACTGTAATTCTGATCATTACAAATGTATTAATTGTTTAGAAAGCAATACAAAAGTATAAAACCGTATATAACATTAATCATTCTGCTTTTGATAATAGATGCCCCTGTTACAATCGATTAGTTTTAAATGCTAGAACAATTACTAATTACGAAATCAAGTAGCAATTACAGCGGGTACGGACAGTAATACTCACAACAATCTTTTATTTACTGATTTTCTATTTTGTTAAATAGCAGTCTTAGAAATAAATTAATGATCTAGATGTATTGTTTCCGAATATTCGAGTTTTATAGTGTGTCTTACCGAAACTTGGTTGAGTTCCCATGAGACGCAATTCAGTTCTATACAAAATTATAACTTAATTACGGTTTTTACGCGATCTGGGGGGATGGGAGGCGGCGTTTTGTATTTACTGCAGGCAGGACATAAAAGCTGAACATATTGAGCTTACTGACTATGCTATCGAAAAGAACTTTTGAAGTGTGCGGCATTTCTCTGATCATAAACAATATTAGTTATTACATTATAAATATATAAGACCACCCCAATCAGAATTAATATATTTATAATCAATTAAGACATATTCTTCACAAATATGCTCTTAGCAATAGAATGGTGTTTATTTGCGGTGATTTTAACATTGATTTAAAAACAAAATCGCGTGAACAATTCGAATTACTCAATACTATGAGAGAATATGGATTGTCTGCCGTTGTTACGGATTATACACGAATTACTGAAAGGTCTCAAACTCTTATTGACAATATTTTTACTGATGTATTATCTGCTACAACATATATCACTGGGAAAACTCACATTTCTGATCATAATTTTATTAACATGTTAATTTCGAAAGAGTACGTTGAAAAACAATCCACTAAACAAATGCTTGAAAAAGAATCTCTACAGCAGTAATAATAAATTACAACTTCATCGCGCTATCTTTCTGAAGAATGTTGGACAGAGGTTTATGAAGAAAATGATGTAAATCTTAAATTTGTGAAATTTTTACAAACTCTTTGTTTTCATTATAATAATGCATTTCCAGTTAAACGAATACACGTTGATTGTAAATATACTTCTTGGGTCTCAGATGAGGTAAAAACCTCAAGCGCCAATTTGCGTGATTTATATTGTTTGCAACAAACTTATCCTGAACTACAAAATGTTTATAAGGAAGCTAAAAGAAAACATAAAAAATTAATTTCCGATACCAAAATTGCTTTTAATAGTAATTATATAAGTAGCGCCGCAAACAGAAGTTCGGCCATGTGGAAAATAGTGAAGAAATCTGTAACTTCTCCTAAATTATCAGAAAGTAATATTACACTTAACATAAAAGATAAACAGATAACAGATCCTTATTGTATTGCTGAACACTTTAACTCTTTCTTTCAAACAACACCTCTCCCGGTCTGTGCGCCACGATTCCTACGGTTAATTTAGATAATAAGATACAAGCCAACCCGTTTCTCATGTTTCTTTTTCCTTTTTCATTTGACGAAGTGTACAAGATTACATTTAAATTAAAAAATAAATACACAACAGGTCCCGATGGTCTTGCTGCTTCGGTGATTAAAGAATTTAACTTATACCTTTGTGAAATATTAACTCACTTAATAAATATATCTCTCGCAGAAGGAATTTTAACAGTTTTAAAACAGCTACTATTATTCCAATTTAAAAAAGCATAGTTACAGAATATTTCAAATTATAGGCCAGTAGCTTTGACATCTGAATTTCAAAAATTTTAGAATACTGTATGTTAGACCGTTTAAATTCTTTTCTTGATAAACATAACATCATTAGTAATAATCAACATGGATTTAAAAGGGAAAGTCTACCTCCACTGCATTAATTGAGTTTTATGTAATATCTTAAAAAATATCGATCAATATAAAGCAGCTATTGGTGTTTTTCGCGATTTACAGAAGGCCTTCGACTGTGTTACAAACATGAAATTTTGTTACAAAAGCTTGAATTATATGGAATAAGAGGTGTACTTGGGCGCTGGTTTGCTTCATATTTTAACAACAGAATGCAAATGGTAAAGGTACGTTACAGAAACAATGAAGGAAATGATACTTTGATTGAATCATCGTGGTTACCCACGGATTCTGGAATTCCACAAGGTTCAGTGCTAGGTCCAACACTTTTCAATTTATACATAAACGATATAGTCTTGTTTCTATCAAATATATAACTGACGATTTATGCTGATGATGTCGTAATGTTAACTGCTCCTAATATAAATACTCATATTACTGAAAACACAACAAATTCTCTATTAAATAACTTATGCAATTGGTTTTCGCAAAATAAACTCTCTTTAAGCTTAGAAAAAACAAAATACATGGTATTTCATGCCAGACAAAAGAGTATCGAACACTACAATTTAACATAAAAAAAAAAAGAATTATTGTGCTGTAATAGTACTAAATTTTTAGAGTTATTTTTGATCATACGTTGATATGGAAAGAGCAATGTGACAGTATTGTGCAAAAATTACACCAAAAAGCTTTGCTTTTAAACGCTTAAGTCTCAGGTATCTGTGGATTTGTTTAATTTCACTGTACTATGCTGAAATTCAGTCTAGATTACAGTATGGTATACTCTTATGGGGAAACTCGGCAAGTGCGCATCAAGTATTTTTAGCGCAAAAGTCTGTGATTAGAAGTGTTGCTGGAGCTCATTTTTATGATTCCTGTCGACCAATTTTTGAAAAATATAAAATCCTTCCTCTTTCATGTTTATACATTTTTGAATCGTCATGTTACATATACCAATCAAAAGTAAATATTCCGACCAATGCAAAAATTCATGATTATGACACTAGAATAAAAGATCAACTGCACTTACCTTCTAGCTCAATGAATATTATAAGTCAAGGCACATATAACTTAGGAATAAAAATATTTAATCATTTACCCAACGAAATTAGATGCATGATAGTTATAAAAGTTTTCGAAGTCACTAAAAGCATTTTTGTTACAACATTTCTTTTACTCGGTGGCTGAATATTCGGAGAGTAATACGATCTTCTTTTGTTTCTTTGTTTTGTATCTTATTATTAAGATTATTCATTTATTGTTCTATAATTTTTTGTTTTTTAGTTGGTGGTGGCTTCATTAATTGTGTTTTCATTAATTGTGTTTCCCTGACTTATTATATACACAATGTGTGTCTTAATCAATAAATATTATATTATAATTTTATTTAATTATTATTAATTATTATTATTATTGGAAAGAGTGATTTTACTGCCTTGAAGATATTCTGTGGTTAAACGTTCTGCATAGCGCGAAGCGATACGTTCTGAGTGCGGCCCATGTAAGCAGACATGTCTGCACTAGTTATGACGTCCTTCAAATCCTCTCGAATTTTTGAAGTACAAGGTAGGTAATATAGGTATTTCATTCTAGTCCTTCATTTCCTCTTCAATCAGCCAAATCTCGGGTTAATGTGGATTAAATAGTATAAATAGATAGGTATAATCTGAGATCTATATATTTTTCTCATCACATATCTCTGTCTAACCTAACCTCTCTTGTATTTTATTTCTCTTGTTTACAACCGTTGCTTCTTGGTCACCCCAATAAACATTTCGCAACTGCGCAATACAATACATCTTTCAAAATCCCTTAAATTATTCAGACGTCGATTTCCACATTTCATCCTAAAGGGGTTTCTGTGAAATAAAAGCATCAAGATTTTACATACTCATATACAACTTTCCAGGGTACCTATTATATTATTTACCGCGAACGCTTCTGATTCTCCGCAAGCTGCCACTACACATATTTGAATTGAAACCTAAAATATATGTGTGTCGGTATGAAACTTTTATTTAGAAGATTTATATGTACATACATTGTAAGCAAGTAAGGCGTTTCGTATTTTTAATAATGCTAATGCAGAAACGAGACTGAGACCGCTGATTTTCCAAAACCGCCCGAGAAACGTTAATATAAACGTTATACTCGGGTTTCCCTTGTTTTTCTGGCATAATTAAAACTTCAAAATTATTATACAAAACATTCCGACAATTAATACTGTGTTTAATTATATGTATATTGTAATGTAAAAGCATTTTACAGCAAATGAAAAAGACAATATTAAATATCAAAACATTTTGTATAATAATTTTGAAGTTTTAATTAAGCCATTTATCTACAGTGTCTGCATAAGTTTCTACTGGAGATTTCATTTTCAACAGTAAAATCACTATTCCACATTAACGATACAGTAGTGCGAATAAGTCATTGTTGAAAAAAATTAGAAATAGCTGATATAGGAAAATTACATCAAACATGGAAATGGTATATCTGCCAAATGGCCATGTTCGGCTACAGTTCCCTTCTAATTGTGAAGCAAGCGAAATAAGTCTGTAACTGATATCATGTAGGCTTCGTATTTTCCCCATTTATTTTGAGGTTGAGGTTTACTCTTTTTACTATATGTTGCATATTTTGATCTGTGTTCTGATAGTACATATTGCTTACGCTGATGATTTTTCATTAATAGTTAATAGCAGTAAGGATAATGCTGAGAAGGTTTGTAGAGACGCAATAATTGACACCATTAATTTTTTTAATTGTCACGATTTGTCCTTTAATACTGCTAAAACCAGTATTTTGCAATTTCACAATTAGCAAAATGATGCTAAGCCTATGTCATTGTCGGTTGGCCCGGATGTTCTGAATAGTAATGATGATTGTAAGTTTTGGATATTCATTTTGATGCCAATTTAATTGGAAACTTCACTGTAACAAATTAATCTCGAAACTTTGCTCCGCAACTTATTTGATTATCAGTTTGAAACATAATTTAGAAAAATATCAATTACTTAATGTCTATTATGCGCTCGTTGAGTCGCATCTGAGCTATGGCATTTGCTTGTGGAGTAACTCTACATTTGCTAGGAGCGTTTTTATTTCTCCGAAACGAATACTTAGAAGAATGGCTGGAGTTATTAATGCACAGTTCACTGTTTAGAGAATACAAAATTTTACCTCTTACCTGTTTATATATTCTTAAATTATGCGTCTATATTTACAAACACAAAAAAGAATTTCCTTTGAACTCAGATATGCATAATATTAACACCAGAAATAGAAGCAAATTTCCTCTACCTATAGTAAAGTATAAAGTAGGCGCTAAGGCTCCAAGTCATATAGGCTTATATGTACAGGCTGTCCCACCGAACTGGGACATTAGCTTTTTTTTTTTGAACTTCTAGCAGAAATTTGATTTCTTGATACTGTGATCTATTTAAGGAAAATATTTTCAACTTTAGAGCACTTTCGGTATACAGGGTGTTGATATCATCATTCTTATTTTAAATGGAATGGTATAGTTGTTATCAGTCTAATGAATTTGGCGAGTCATTTGCAACTAGTTTATATGAAGGTACCCTATCCCTAAACTCAACCGTTCTTAAGATATTTTCATTTTCGTTGATTTTTTGACATTTGCACTCTTGCAAATAAAATCAAATATTAATGAGATAGCAGATATTTAGTGGTTCTACTAAAGTCGATGTAAATACAAAGCTATAAGGTGTTATAGCAATAATCAATGAATTACATACAGGGTGTTCAACAACGCGCCTCCAATGTGGATACCTTTAAGCTAACAAAACCTTTTTCTTTCAAATGGAACATGGTATTTTTTCCTACAGGATTGAATGCAGCGCAAAATTCTACATCGATTGATATTAGGGGTTGGTATACCTATTTTTAATAGTTTTTGAAGTATTACCATTTCTTGCAAAAAATTGGTAAAAATATGCCTAAATTCCAAGTTTCAAAAAATAAAATGAGGTTTTTCTTACAAAACACTCTGTACATTATTTGCCTAACCTATCTAAATATTTATGTTTCAGATATCTAACGTTCACTAGTTTCTTACTAATAGTAATGTCTTTTAGTCATAGAGAACGTACATTAATTATTAGATATTAGTAGGCCATAAGATGTGCTAACAAACACGTGATATCCATTGTTGGTAATTTACCTAATTACGCAGTGATAATATGCAATATTAACAAGTCATATCTTTTCTAGTAGGTCCTAATGCTGTCAACTCCTTCGCACATTTTCTTTTAACAAGTAAAATATTGCAAATCGAAAGAAATAAGAAAACCATTTAAAGTTACTGTTGACTTTTTTATTAAACTTTATTGATTGATATATCTGACATGTATCTTTTTTTTTGTTACTAACTAAAACGATTACAGCTAACTACACATGCATAAACATGCATGTTTATGTACATATGCATTAAAAGAATTTATCTTTTAAATTTTATTCCTTAACAATCAGTTTCCATTGGTAGAGGACATAATTTTGTAAAGGCACGTTTGATGGCACCCGATGATGTCCTAACGGTTGCCACACATGTTATGTTACCTTTGCCTGGAAATACTTCTATTACTCGTCCCAATTTCTAATCCATGGGAGGGGTGTTGTTCTCCTTTACTAAAAGTAGAATATCCTCTGAAAGCGAACTGAGGGTACTTTTCCATTTGCTTCTATGTTGAAGTTCAGCCAAGTAAATCTTTTCTCCATCTATTTCAAAAATGTTGGCGAATTTGCTCAAGCCTTTGGTAACGAGAAAACTTGTTTTCTGGCAACAGACGAATGTCTGGTTCGAACGTTGCAGTTAAAGGTTGTCCAATAAGGAAATGCGTTGGAGTCAAGGGAGTGGGATCCAACGGGTCGGTTGACAATGGCCTTGAGTTTACGCGGACTTTCTTTTCTTTAATTAAAAATGGACCAGCATAATCTACACCAGTGACCTGAGATGGGAATCCTGAAATAAAACGATTTGCAGGCAAATTTCCCATAATCGATTGTGCGCACTGGGCTTTATATCGAAAACATTTTACGCATTGACGTACAATCAATTTCGCTAAGTTGCGACCACCTATTGGCCAAAATGTTTCGCGAACACTTGCGAGTAATTGTTGAGGTCCTGCATGTAAAAGCATTTCATGTTCAGCTCTGAGCATTAAATTTGTTAGAGGATGCTTTGATGACAATAGTATGGGATGTTTTTTATCAAAATGAAAGTTGGAATTGCTTAAGCGACCACCTACTCTTAAAATTCCCTTTTCATCGATATAAGGACTTAAAGTTAATAATTTACTTTTCTTATGCAACTGCACATTATGATTTAAATTACGTAGATCTTCACGAAATGAAGTAGATTGAGCAATCATAATTAAAATTAAAAAAGCGTTATGGATTTCGGTTACATTCAACGATCCTTGAAATCATAATTCTTACCTATGAAGACAATTATATTTAAATCTTAACATATAAGCACAAACGCGTTTTAATCGATCTAGGTTTGAAAAATCATGAAAAAGAAAATTCTCTACATCTATACTAACCAAAGAAATTTGACTTGATTTAAGTTCCGGTAATGCGTCTACGAGGTGACTTTTGTCATATTTAGGCCATTCGTTTTCATTTACACCTAGCCATGCAGGGCCATGCCATCACAGTTTTCATTCGCCTATTAAAACTGGATTTATTCCTCTTGATAAAAGATCCGCTGGATTTTCTTTAGTTGAAACATATCGCCAATTTTCAATTTCGGTCAAATCTTGAATTTCTACAATTCCATTTCTCACAAATGGTTTAAGTAAATTTGCTGAAGTATTTATACAACCTAGTAGAACCTTTGAATCTGTCCAAAAAAATCTTCGTTTCATCTGCAATCTTAGAATTTAGTATTTTTTCTGCTAATCTCGCAGTTACGTGTGCTGTGCATAATTCTAATCTAATCGTGGTCGCAGGTTTTATGAGCGCGACCCTAGACTTTGAAAATAACAAATTGCAATAAATCTTACCATCTCGATCTATTGAGCGTACATAAGCACAACCACCATACGCCATTTCTGAGGCCTCGGAAAAGAAATGAAGCTCTATATTGACTGGGTCTTTACATATAACATGTCGATTTATGTTTACCTTATTTAACATAGACAACTCATTTTCGAATTTAATCCATTGTAAACTCAAAGTTGGCGATACAGTTTCGTCCCAAGATAATTTTTCCGACCATAAACGCTGTAACATAACTGGCTATAATAACACATGGACTAAGAAGTCGCGATATTCTTTTGAATCTATGACAATAAAGATATTATTACCATTAAACAAATTGCTTTTCCCGCCAAATCACTCAAGTTAAGAAAAAATTAATTCGTATATTAAGAACTCGAGGTGATTTGATGTCAACGAAAAATTGACCATAAAATAGTTTTTTGCATGGAACAGACATGGCTGAACGTGAATCAATAGGTAATCTTTTAGCATATTTTAAGCTGCTTTTGCACTTATCAATTTCTAATTCTTGGTAAGAACATACTACTCCATTACATTTATCAATGAAAGCATCCAAACTTGAATACTCAAATAAAAGTGGTTTAGATTTTTTTTTTTACTGTTAACTTAAAGTTGAGCTTGAAATTGACATATGAGAAAATCTATTGCGTTTTTATGGTTTTAATTGTGAACATTCTTTTGGATATTTGTGTCAAAATATTACTCTTTATGAGAAATTAAGGAGGCATTTATAAGATGAATTTAAAACAGGTATTTTTACTATGGAGATATCTCCCTTTCGGTCAATAATTTAAAATTTCTCTAGTGAAATATTTAAATTGGAATTCTACATTCTAATATTGGGATCTAATCTGTGTATCTGGAGAACAAAAAGCTTACAACAAAAAAATATCAATCAACGTTTTGTGATATCTGATTTAAGTAACTGAAGTCGCTTCCATGGGCGCAAACATAACAAACTGACAACATAACAAATGCAGCTGACTATTATTTTAATGGTCATGAAAAATTATTTAATTAAAGTAGAAATATTTCAGTTGTTATGAAATCAACATAGTACTTAGAATAGGTTGTACCTGTAGGTGAAGCACGAGATTTACAATGAACTGTAATTATTTAGTTTTTCATAAATAATGTGTATATAAAATACTTTCATTTACAGTAATAAAACAAACTCCTGATGCTTTGCAAGGAAAAGTCGTTAAAAGTCGATATGGGATGAAACATTGGTATTCGTGGTGAAAAATAGTCAAGCAAACATTAAAACAGCAAAACTTCCTGGAATTTATTATGCCCAGTTTCGTGAAATTGCTAATAAAAGTATATGCAGCACGAAATATAATTCAATGAAAATGCATTGAAATAAAATTGTGTGTTCAGTGGAAAATAAATTCTGAAAGCACATTGAACAAGGATATCAAACCCATTTTATTTGCTTACTTTTATTTTTAGTATACAGAAAACAGTCATTACAGGATGCATTTGATCAAATAGAAAGGTAGAAATTGCAAGCTATTATTAGGATATAAGTTGCACTAGTTTCTATTCTTCAATCATTAATAAATTTTAAGCGAAAATTGGTCTGTAAGTATAAGAAATATCTCAAATATAGACAATACTTCAGCTATAGGCTTTAGGAACGATATTGAAGCGTAGCTTTAATAATGTAAGTGGTAAATAAATCTTATCAAATTCATGTAAATCAAACCAAAAACAAATGTTCTACGGAAACTGTCAATTTTCATGATAGTGAAATTAATCAGTTATGAATCTATTAATCTAATATGTAAACAATGCTATGGGCGTGTTGTTTTCGCGATAAATCAATAGCTAATAATTCTATTAAATAGATCCGATGAAGATTTATGTGGTTGAAATATTAAACATTATGTTTCTTATTAGACTTTTAGTACATAAATTTGGCAAATGTGATTTTTTAACCCAATCAAAACAATCAATATGTTTGTTCTAGTGTATTAAGGTGTGACATTTTAAGGAGTCAAGTGAGAATTTAAGCTTCCATTAAAACGATGGGTGGCTGTGAGATTTCCAGTTAACTTACCTTCAAATATTTTTTCCAAGATAAAGCTGCAATACTCAAACTGTCCCAGGATACACAAATTCGAAAGTTGCATATAAAAATGTCTGTGGCGTACAGTATGATATAAAATGTCTGTGGCGTACAGTATGATGAAACAGGTTGCATTTGTGTTGTTCCAGACGTGTCCTGACTACCTCTACTGATTCCTCTTTTCCTAGGATCATGGCTAACACCCTTGGCTTCTGGAAGGTCCTTGGATACGACCACAGCTTAATCCGGGCCCTCCCATAGATCCGTCATGGATGTCACGGTCTCCATGAACCAGGTTTTGGTAGCGTTATTGTGACAGGTCATCCAAAATACTCTTCCACTGAAGACCATTTTGGTAAATAGTAGGGCACTGCTGCTTCCACTCGTTTCATCATCTATCGCATTCATAAGCTGTTTCTGGATCAGATCCGCTAGCTTTTGACTCAGAATAACATTTCTCAATTACTGAGAACCGTAGTATTGACTCTGCCTCACTAAAGGTACCGTTGGGTCTCTTCGAGGTCTGTGGTGGCGTTTTAGAGTCTTGTCGAGGACTTTTGTTGCTGCTCTCGATCGTCTTCTCTATACCCTCAGTGGTAGAGCGTCCCACTTTGGATTTCTACTTTATTTCCTTAGCGGCCTGGTTTGCACCTTCCGCCTTGGATCTTTTAAAGTTACGGCGACGTGATCTCTGCTCGGTCAACGTACCGACTTCTCAGCTTCCTGATCTGGATCGCAGATAGTTTTTTTTTTTTCGGTTGCTGCAGTCCAAGCTGTTGTACTCCTGTAACAGTGTTTTTGGCAGTGCCACTTTTTCGTATGGTACTCATCTCCAAGATAGTTCCATCGGTGTCCGGAGTCGCGCTAGAAGAAGTTTTCGATACCCTCTCCTGCTCCCTCGGTTCTGGGTTTGCTCTGATCCATACGGTTACCACGAGCAGGAAGGGAAAAAATTCCACACCAGCGATGCAAGCGCTTTACAAGCGCAAGGCTGGTCATTCGAGAAGGTCGCCCAGAGCCCCAGAGGCTCTATTTGTGACAAACCTTTTGCCCTAGCCGCTATCCACACCACTGGATTGGAGTGGATTGGACTAGTGGAGATTAGTCTTCTGTCCAGCCACGCATCTCATCGGACTTAGAATTTAGGTTCTTGCTGAGGTTGCTTCCTCTTAATCCGTTTAATTAAGCCCAGAGTCTCCGGCCTTTGCAGACGTTGGTGCAGACCATTAGTCACGACATGACAGCTTGGTTAGGAGATTTTTTATTGACCTTGACTGGTCTACATCGCAGTGTTTTGATTCCACAATGGTGCCTAGGGTATGGTGGGGCTGAAGATACTGCGATATGTAGCAGGAAGAAGCTCTGCCTGGAAGGACTGATGTGAGTTGCGCGTAACCTGCTGCTTAGTGGGCTCGTTCATAAGAAACTCATGTACTCGTGCCTCAGCACCGTTTACGATGTTAGTGAAACTGCAGATATGCTGAAAAGCTGGCAGAAAACCATTTTCTTAGTGAGTAGATTCAAAATTGTTGAGTGCTTTGTTAGTCCAATTATTCAATTAATTGTTTAAGCATGAAAGAAAGATAAACACATGGAAATTAAAAAAGACAACTTCAATTCCTATAACAGCATATGCTTATAATATTACAGTCCAATTACTGGATAATTTAAAACAAAGCGCTAAAAATGCAAAATCAATAGAAAAATGCATGAGGTTATATTTTATGGAATTTATTTTAAAATTATAAGTAAAAACCAACACGTAGAAACTATTTACGATCATTTTGAAAGAAAAAGGGATTACCCCCGAATAAATATAATGGAAATAAAAACTTTTGTGACTCAGAATTTCTCTTCATCTGTTTTTAAACCAACCACCGTTTTGAATCTTAAATTTGAATAAGACAAGAATTGTTTCCAAAACAGTACCTATATAAAATTCTAATTAATGTAGCTGCTAACAAAATAATCTATACTTTTAGGAAATAATCAAAGGTTTTATCTGAGGAGACTCAAAAAAAATAAAAAAAATATCAGCTCTAAAGTTAATAGAATAGCAGCTGAAGCGCTGAGTTCAAATTAGATATGAATCTCCAGTGATTTTTTCTTAGAAAAAAAAATAGATCAGCTTTAGAAAAGAGGCTGGTGCCGCTCACCCCAACAAGAGAATACGCTACTAACAGAAACGAAAAAAAAAAAAAACAATTAAGTGTCTATACCGAGAGCGCACTTACGACCTGACGATTGCCATAATATGGAAAAAAAAAACTAAATAAAAATATGATTTCTATCGGTTAACAATGTCGAAAAATATGCATGCTATTCTGCTGAACGATTTTGTGTCAGATATACAATTCTATATATCATATCCAACCCGTATACTATCGCTATCTGTAAAGACAAGCACTTGCTGCTATTCTCTACCCTTGCCTAACTACTATAAAATATTATCCTCACATCGATCTTTTCAATTCGAATCAATTCATTGAAGCCATCATTCTGTACTAATGCGAGGTGAGGCGAGCCAATCGCTTGACATGCGTAATAATCTCTTCAAGTGAAGCCGGTGCTCGATGCATTTCGTTCATTTCTTAATAAGACGTCTCTAGGTATTAGGGTACGGTCCTCAAGTTTTATAACCCCTAGTTAATTAGTTTCATAAAAAATCGAGTATTATATAAGCCCGAGTATAGTATAGTTATAGTATAACAATTTTACGGTGCCAATTCAGCAGCAGTTACACGCGATTTATTGGCAGTAAATTATCCTGAAGCTCCATTCGTAGCGCCACTACTATTCGTAGTAGGGTCCGACGTTTTGAAACAATGTTTCCATTAATAACTAATAAAAATGTCCAAACGATAAATATCAGTGATATAAAATTCAAGTTTGAGCATACATCTAGACAAATTGCTTACGAATGTAGTATTAGTACAAGAAGTGTTTTAAACCTTTTACAGAAGAATGAACATCGGTGATACAAAATTGGCACATCTCAAGAATTTTTACCCGACGATTATTCGATTATTACGGTCGCATCTTGAATATGAATATTTTTTTAATAATATACGAATGGGTACATCATTATTTTATTTGATTATTGGCTTTTACAACTCCTTTTTATAGTTAAGCCTAACAAAAACCAAAACGCCGACATCACCTTGTAAACAAATAACAAAGCAATTATCAATCGGCCAGTATGGCGATAGAAATAAACAAAGTAATCCCACGGAAAGACGGTAGCGTTATGATAAATTGTAACGACAGTGAAAATTTCGATACGCTAAGATCTACTATTACAGATAAAATGGGTGATTGCTACGAAACTGTAACACCAAAGAAAATCAACCCTAAGATTGTGATTTATAGTGTAAATAAGGATGATCTAGAAGATAAAGTGAAATTCTGTGACAATCTTTGTATGCAAAATAAAATTCAAAAAGCTACTGCTAATATAGTTCGCATTAGTGGAAAGGGGGCAACAGTGAACGTGGTTATTGAAGTGGACGCAGATGCATTTAAATCGATTATGCAAAAGGGTAAACTTTTCATTGGCTGGAAGCGATGTTCAGTGCGCGAGTCGTTTTCATATTATTCGCTGTTACAATGTTCAAATACTGGACATTTCGCCAAAAACTGCAGTTTCGAAATACAATGTCCTAAATGTGCTGGTGATCATAAATTAATTGAATGTAAGTCCGAAATAAATAAATGCGTTAATTGTATACAAAATAACTTAAAATTCAAAACAAGTTACAATGAAAACCATACTTCATTTGACAATGCATGTCCGTGTTACATTAAATCGGTTGAATTAGCTAACAAGGGAACACCGGCGGGTGTCCCTTTCCGATTTTGATGAAACTTAACAGATCGAAAGAGTACCTTAAAATAAGAGACAGGTATTTTTTTTATCGGCGTATCCGCACGATTTTGGGGTACAGCCCTCTCCAAAGTTTGGACGATTTTTAAATTTTTGCAAATATTTCCTAAATTATAACAGATATTAAATTTTCTCCTTGACATAATTTGCAGCATATTGCATGGCCCTAAGGGTGGTGTCGTCCGTATTCGCAAAAAGTTAATAACGGAGGACGGGGTACCCCGTACCCCTCATTTTTTTTACATTTTTTCTTTTTCTTATTCATCAAAAGAAGGCCGATTTTACATAGAATACGATGATGTATAACAAGTTCAGAAAATTAATAATTGTAAAATAGAAAAATATAATAAAGCTTCAAAAATTAGTAAACTGTCTATTGATATAAATCAAATGAACTATAACAGAAATAAGTTTTATCCTTAACATAATTTCCAGCATAATACATGGTCACAAGGTAGATATCTTCATAAAAAGCTAATAACGGGGACGGGTACCCCATACCCCCGCATTTTTTAATAATAAGTTATTCCATTATTCATCAAAAAAAGATCCCTTTACATAGAAAACAATGGTAATAAATTTGGAGGATTAATAATAAAAATAATTGTAATAATAATAATATAGTACACAAACAACAATTATTTGTTATCGTTACTCCGCTGCTCTTCCTTACTTAAATATTTCTTAATTTAGAATTGTATCTACTCGACAAGCTATGGTCAAACCTTTCCATGCCTACTAACTTATACTATATACTATACGAAACTTTTATCGGTGGTAGCAATATAAATCGTTTTATCAACTGCAGTTAGTGACTGCGTTTTATATATTTCCTTAATAAAATGTTATTCGTTTTTAGAATAATACCATAATCCTTTAGTGCGTATATATGAACATATTTGCTACACAGGACGAAGGATTAAATAATACATACATAGGTATATATTTTTTAATTTATTTCAAGTTTTTCGTGCAATGTAGGTGTACAATGTAAGTATTCAATGGAGCATATAACTTGTTATACATCATCGTATTCTATGTAAAATCGGCCTTCTTTTGATGAATAAGAAAAAGAAAAAAATGTAAAAAAAATGGGGGGTACGGGGTACCCCGTCCCCCGTTATTAACTTCTTGCGAATACGGACGACGCCACCCTTAGGGCCATGCAATATGCTGCAAATTATATTAAGAAGAAAATTTAATATCTGTTATAATTTAGGAAATATTTGCAAAAATTGAAAATCGTCCAAACTTTGGAGGGGCCTGTACCCAAATCGTGCGGATACGCCGATAAAAAAAAATACGTGTCTCTTATTTTAAGGTACTCTTTCGATCTGTTAAGTTTCATCGAAATCGGAGGGGGACACCCGCCGGTGTTCCCGTGTAAGTCTATGACATCTTATGAGTCACAATAGCAACTACAGCCTGTTCTGGAAGAAGAAAAACATTACAACTTCTTGCTTTTACTTAATTGTCGTAGCATTAGAAATAAAATCAACGATTTAGATATTTTACTCTCTGATTTAAGCAGCTCCATAGTGTGTCTTACTGAAACATGGTTATCATCTAACGAAAGTCAGTATTGCAATTTTAAAGACTATCACCTTGTCAGTGAATACAATAGAAATACTAGTTTAGGAGGTTGTACTTGTATATTTGCCAAAAAAGAACTAAATGGCAGTAAAATTGATATTACAGCTAATAGTGAAGATAAAATTTTTGAAATATGTGGTGCACGATTTTATATTAACGGCTAAATATTGCACAATTTTTAGCCTATGTAGGCAGCCTCAATCCAACTTTAATGAATTTTCTTCACATCTATCACGTTTGCTTGATACTGTATTTAATAAGAATGAAATTTACTTTGTTTGTGGCGACTTTAATATAGATTTTATGACTACATCCTATGAACAACAACCAAGTCAATATTTTTGCAGAGTACGGTTTAAGACCAATTGTTACTGATTACACGAGAGTAACTAAATCCTCTAAAACCCTGTTAGATAATATCTTTACCAATATTAATACGGTACGTGATGCTACAGTGGGGATACTTATATGTCCGACCATGGGGTTTGTCACGGTTACAGTAGATAATACTTTCTTAAACTTTCACAAAGATAAACAATTTTTAAACACTAGAATTTTCATTAGTAACAATAAAAACCTATTTTCGCATTTTTTATCGAACGAATTATGCATGGATGTATATTATGGTTATGATATTAATAAGAAATTTGAATCTTTCTTGAATATTCTCACATATCATTACGACAATGCGTTTCCTATCACTCGAAGATTTCCTAGAGAATCTCATAAACTATGGGTAACTAATGAAGTTAAATGCTCAAGTACTGCATTACACGATTTGTATATATTGTAAAAACAGTATCTGGAACTAAAAAATTATTACAATGAGGCTAAGAAGCAACATAAGTCGTTGGTTACAACTACGAAAATAAGCTTTAACAATACCTATATAGTCAGATCAGCTAATCAAACTAAAAGCGATGTGGAATTTGATTAAACAGACAACTAACGCACCTGAAAAAAAACCACAAAGAGAACATTGTTTTGTGTGAGGATGGGATCATAATTAATGAACCGCGGACTATAGTAAATAAATTTAATAATTTCTTTCAAACTATACCTTTCCAAATAATATCGCAAATACCCCCAACTGTTTTACCTAATCCGCACGTCAATTATTCGTCATCACTATTTCTTTATGTCTGCACACCTGAGGAGGTATTCGACGTTATTAGTAAATTGAAAAACAAGTTCACAACCGGACCTGATAACATCGAACCAGCTATCATTAAAGAATTCGGGCATTACTTGACCGAAGTGATGGTCTATTTAATTAATTTGTCTTTCACAACCGGTATTTTTCCAAATGTATTAAAAAAATCTGTAATTGTACCAGTACACAAAAAGGTGACAAAAAGTTGACTGAAAATTATAGGCCAGTAGCACTTACTTCAACTATATCAAAAATTTTAGAATACTGCATGCTTGAGAGACTGAATTCATATTTAGATAAATTTGAAATTATTACTAAAAGCCAACACGGTTTCAGAAAACATAAATCAACATCAACCGCCCTTATTGAGTTTTACAGTCAAATTCTTAACATCATCGAAACACGTAGGGTGCCTGTAGGTATTTTTTGTGACCTCCAAAAAGCTTTCGACTGCGTCCAACCCGATCGGCTAATCGAAAAGTTAGCATGGTATGGAATTAGAGGCAAAGCAGCAGACTGGTTTGCTTCATATTTTCAGGGTAGAACACAATTTATGAAAATTAGTTTTAAGCCGTCTAATGGTGTCAATACTGCTTACCACTCAGAATGGCTTCCTGTTCAATGCGGTGTAATACAGGGTTCTGTTTTGGGCCCTACTCTGTTTAACTTATATATTAATGATATTGGGTTGTTTCTTGCTGACATTTATTTAACTATGTACGCTGACGATATAGCAATACTAGTAGCACCAGACGCGGTCACCACAACAACTGAATTATCTGTTAATAGAGTAGTCAACGTTCTCCATGAGTGGTTCTCCCAAAACAAGCTCGCGTTGAGCTTGGACAAAACTAATTATATGTTGTTTCATGCCCGACAGAAGAAACCCTATAGCATTAATGTAAGATTAGCTGACAATACTTTAGCAACATGCGGTACCACTAAATTTTTGGGAGTTAATCTAGATTCAACTCTTTCTTGGAAAGAACATTGCTGTGACCTAATAAAAAAATTACATGCTAAGAGTTATGCTTTTAGGTGCCTACGTTCACAATTACCTGTTGCGACCTTACTCTCCCTGTATTAATCCGAAATTCATTCACGGTTACAATAGGGTATATTACTGTGGGGCTCCTGTTCTACCATGCAGCAAGTCTTCCTGGCGCAAAAATCTGTAGTAAGATGCATAGCTGGTGTACGCTACAATGACTCGTGCAGACCTTTATTTCAAAGATACGGAATCCTACCCTTACCATATATATATATTTTAGAATCCAGTAGCTATATATACGATATAAAAACAATATTCCGACAAATGCTGACTTTCACCAGTATAATACCAGGAACAGACAAGATCTACGGGCACCTCAGTACACCATGTCTATGACACACTCTAGAGCGTATAATCTCGGTATAGCTTTTTTTTAATAAATTACCAGCGCCAATAAGGGAAAGTAGGTCTGTTGTATGTTTTAGAAAGAGTTTAAAATCTTTCCTTTTAGAAAAATTATTTTATTCCCTTAATGAATTTTAATTTCTTTTTTTGCCGATATATATTTATATTTTTTTTTTTGGTCTTGTAGTGTGCCTCACTCGCTTTTTTTAAATTGAATTTTAAGTTAATAGAATGTATTAGTTTAGTCTTCAATTTAAGTTTATATTTCTTTTGCAATTTCTTTTTTATTTGTTTAATAGCAATAGAATATTTGTTCTAATTTGTTTTAGCTTAGAATCAACTTTAATTTATTAGAATGTAACCTGTTTTGTTCATTATTGCCACCCATATTTTATTTTATTTCTTTTGCTTGAATTTGTATTTTTTTCTATTTACTTATTAGTGCTAAGCGGTGATGGATTTCTTTCCTTTTCATTATTATTTTTTTTTTGACTCTGTTATATACACTATTTAAGTGTCTTATAATAAATACACTATTACTATTACTACTATTACTTTTTTCTTTCTTTAGTAAAATAAGTAGGAATAGAAAAGAAGCATAAATAGATTTGAATTATTAAATGAATGTTGTTTTATTATTTTGCTTTTTACTAGTACATTTAATGTTGCATTCTTACTTTTACAAACTTCATAAATCGTGTTTACAATAACTCTACTAGAGAATTGGTTATTAATCTGTTATTCATACGATCAACAGCGCTATAAAATTGACTTCTAGCGAGAAAAAGAATATCATGATTATTTTACTTCGGCAGAGCTACGACAATCCGCCAAGCGTTAATAAATCTATGTTGCGAGCTCGTGCGTAGGTACAGGGTACCCGAATAAAATATTAGAACGATGCGAGCAAGAGAATACATACGGGTTATTATTACTGAAAATGCGAATCGATGTCTAGTCTCTTGCTCGCACCGTTTGGATATTTTGTTCAGGAGCTGTACGCACACAGCTGAAGTCCTTTCCATTTCCAGTCGCCCAAAATGCAATCCATAGCTTGCGACTTTGTGAAGCAAGCACTAGTGTATGTCTACGAATTCATGAAAATTCGCATGTGAAAAACGTCTTCAAGGTTATAAGAGCGACGTAGATTAGTTTCCTTGATTAAAAGTAACTTAGCAGTTGTTACAGATTGCATATGATAAAATTGAGAAAATGCTTTAAGAAATCTGAGGAATATATCTGATCCTTCGCGTGAAAGCTCGTCGCATAGAATCAAACGTCTAAGAAATCACCTAAAATTACTGAACAGTGTTGACAGGTTTGATTAAATTAATGGGAAAACCGTTAAATTTTCCGCAGCTCAGCGGCAAGACCATTGAATCATAAACTAATTTTCGCCTTCTGGACATGAATTTCGTCCCACGACTTCATAGGAAGTATATAAATCTTTATGGGAATTATATCGCCCAAAGCGAAGATATGGATTTGTAGGTCTAAAGTTAAACGTTCTAAGCATGTATTAGACCTCGCATCAATAAATCCGGCATAAGCGTTTTCGCTATTTAAAATGAACAGGGATCCTCATGCTCCGGACGGCATTACCCTCATCATGCAGCCAGCTTTGTAAAAGTTTTGTGTATGCTACGGGGACGATCTGTGCACACTAACATACCCAGCTATATTCACCAACGCATTTAACTGAAAAATGTTTTCGTTTTAATAGAAGTCGAAATGGGAACTATAAAGGATAATTTATTGTTCCAATGATTGTGACGCCGCATGAATATTGAACATATTGTAATTTATTTTGACAGTATCCAGACTAAACAAATTCATAGAGAACCGGGGAATATTTTGGAATTGGTATAATATGAACTAACAAATAACAGTAAGTATAATTTTCAACGTACGTACAGTCTCTACCAAATGAAAATTAACGGCGTACGTGGAGATATCGAAAGGCTCGTTCACTTCTGCGGACACTGCACGTGACAGACACGTATCATAGCAAAAACGAAATTTTCTACTTAGCCTAAATTCCTACTTTACACATGCTGCGACTGCGAATGTCTGCGAACAGCACAAATAATTTCTTGCGGTGCTTGCCACAATACGTATCAGTCATGTTGTCAAGTCTATAAATGTGAACGTATCTTGTTTTTGTGGGAGCTGTCTGGCCTGAAGTCTCCGAAAACACTGCAGTCTTTCAAAATTTGATCTCCAATTTCTTTTACCCATTAAATTATACTAGCCATTCTAGGACCCTTATAGCCTGCATGAATTTGTACAGGCCTCTCATGTAATCTCTGGGTTTATTTTTGGTTTGCTAAGAATTGCCAGATCTTCTGCTTCAGAGCCTCGCATTCACACAGAATGTAGCAAGCGTTCTCTGTCATCGCATTACACAGTCTCAAGTTGGCATCTCCAGTGTTGATCCCAATTTTCCGTAGGTGTCCTGCAAGGAGGTCTGTTACGGTGCGAAGATAATTCCTACTAAGCTGCAGCAAGCCACTTTAGTCTACTTCTTTGGTGTCCTTTAATAAAGGTCTCTCAGGAATTTGCTTTGCTGTTTTATCCCAATGTTTTTTTGTGTTTCTTCTTTAGCCAACGTCTTAGCTGCTCTCGTGCTGTGTTTTTCGACACTCCTAGAACAGGTCCTAGAGCCTATATATGAAGCTGATGATCCCTTCCTTACTAACTCATCGGTCTTTTCGTTTCCTTCGATTGCCAAACGTCCGAGCACTTACAGCAAATTGACTTGCAGCCTATCAGGCTATGCCGTTCTCGAATACATTCTCAAACCAGTCTTGATTGTATTTTGGGGTTTACTAAAGCCCTCAGTATCACCTGGCTGTCTGTTGCAGTATAGATCAACCTATTTTTTTAAGCCCTCTGATAGCATATTTTCCTAGAAGAAGGGTGATCATTGTGTTTCTCATCTTACTATAGATTCCAGCCCCAGCTCCGTTCCTGCTTTTTGATTGGTCTGTACACCAGATCAATTCCCCGAACCTGTCTCTGTAGCGAGATTTATTCCAGCTCATCTGATCTGTGATTTCCGTGATTTCTGATCTCATTCTCAAACGGTTACTTTCCACATAATGTATAATATTATTGTGTCCCAATCCTGCATATCTGCCTCTTGATAATTCCTGCAATCTGAGAGTGCCCATTCTTGCCTCCCCATTATCACCAGGTGGAGAGGAGGAAAGTCGTAGGTATTCCATTGCTGCTGTAGGAGTGGTACTCACTTCGCCTGTTATTCCTAAACATGCAAGTCTTCTGTATCTTGCTAAGTTCAGTTGTAGCAGTTTGTTGCTGCATCTTTCTCCACTATACCAGAGATGCATAAGTGCATCACAATCTGACCACTGCGGTCTACGTCCAGTACATCATATTTGGTCTTAATCCCCATGTTTTTCCATTCGCTCTTTTAGCTAACATAAGTGTTGTCTCCGCACTGGTTTTAGTTTTTTGAAGCTGTCGATTCATCGTGAACCAAGAATGACGCCAAGGTATTTCACTTCCTTGACAGTTTTATTCCTTCACATTTTTAACGGTACAAGGCTTTCTAACTTCCTCCTTCTCGTAAATGCTATTATGATCGTTTTGGAGGGACTAATGTTCAGAGTCTCCTCCATAATCCATTCTTGTATAACCTGTAGAGCTGCATGAATCTTAAAGTGAGTACAGTTGCAATATCAGTGGCGTAGCGCAAAATCATGGCTCCGTCCCAAATTTTGTCTAGAGCTCCTTGCCTACTGCTACATATTATAGGTATGTAAAATATTGCTAACAATAATATCTCAAGGCCTCTCAGATGACTGGGGCCCTCGCCGCGCAGGGGATTGCGGGGGTGCTTTTTACGCCACTGCAATATATAATAACAGTAGTGATGATGTATATTTACCCAATAAATAAAATTTATTAACGAGACAAAAACACACAAGTAGCGGTACAAAATGGATCAAATCAAAGTCATAATGGATAAATACACTTTACAGTCAAGATACGAGGAAATGAGATAATTTCCTCGTATCTTATATTTATACCTATCTGTTCGATTTAGGACTAATTCAAAATTTGTATTTCTTTTAAAAAATATTATTATAAAAATATTATAATATATTATATTAGACTTTTGAGGTAAAATCTTTGGAACTACGGAATTTATAATCGAAATATTATTTTATCTTGTTATTATAATATTAATAAAAACATACCATTACTATGACCAATAAAAAATATATATGACTAGAGTAGAGCCTTTCGTTCTAATGTGATATAAAAATCATGGTTTTGAATGCATCCCCGCCATATCTCTTTCATTATTTAATGTCAAAGAAGGAAGCCGGAACGAATTAAAAAATGAATATGTAATCATCAAACATCAATTAGATTAAAAAATATAAGCATATTTGGATAAAGCTGCAGGGAAACTACAATATTGTTTATTATCTTGCATACTGCCTGTCGCAACTTAGTTAATATGTTCAATAATACTGAAAAAAGTGTTTCATTCATAACGGAGATATGCTTTACTGATTTCAGTATAGCTGAATACTTTAAATGTTTTCATGCCATCCATTTTGATACTTTCATTATTATTTGCATACGTATAAAATGAATAAAAGTAATAAACCCATTGATATTGCTATTTATTGTATAATTAACATGCCTTGGTTTAGTCTCTAGTCGTCGTTCAACTGTAAAATCAAAATACCTTTTAAAACCATTTAATAAGACTCCAGTTGTTCGAAATTCTTCAAACATCAAATAAATTTATTCTTACGCAAAGATAACAAATACGTAATAGATGCATTCAACTTCGCACATTAATAAATCTAGCCTACGCTTTTTTAAAATGACAACAGGCACAGCACATCTGTGTTTACTTATTTCGAAGCGGCCAGTGAATGCATGGATCCGTCTACTACCCACGCTAAACATATAGGCTCTATTTTATAATGTAAGTCGTACAATTAGAATGTGTCGCTAGTGTACCTAATACACATATTCTGTAGGCGGTTATACTGGTTTAAATAGCCTTGTAACTTTTCAAGCAATTTTTGCAGGTCAAAGTAGCCAAGACATACCCAAATAACATTCCTTTAAAATTAGTAATGGTGCTTTTGTGTGGGAAGAAAATGATGGATGGCTAACAGAGCATTTTTTTAACAATAATAAATTTCAAGTCAGAAATAAACCTGCCGTTAAAGTGAAGTTTATCTGTCAAATTCCTTGCGACAAAGTAAGTTTCAGTCATTTCAAATACCATAAAAAAGGTATTCATTTTGAAGTTCAGTTTCACACCTCTCTTTCCAGACAATTTATCAGCGTACAATATCAGAGAGTGGGATTTAAAATGATATAATCAATAAAGTTTAAGATAACAATGAGGATAAAGTGTCACCATTAGAAAAAAGTTACTAAATGGTGACTATAAAAGGAAACAGATGACAAAATTTGCTCCCTCGAACTTTCATTAATAACAACACTGAAAATCTTAATTTCCATCAAGTTTCTACCCTATTTGCATTCTATTGAAAGCGAACTTTGTAATATAGTATTTATGTAGGTTGGGATAGGTAATTAATTATATTCGGTCGCCGTAAGAGAGTGCGAGGGCACGTAATTATGAATTTATTATAAAGGAAGGACAGCTTAATTTACGAGAAAATTGCGATTCCTCAACTAACATTAACGCGACTAAGGGCTGCTATATAAATCTGTTTAGGGGATGCTGTCGGTGACTTACTAACCTTTGTGGATAACTATTTAGCATCCGCAAGGAGCACCCGTATCGGTTCACAAATTTCACTCGTGTATACTATTACTGAATATTACTCGAACATATCATGGACTTACCAGAAAAAAAAAATAAGAGAAGCGCAATTTTTAAGTTTTTTAGTTAAGTGCATTTCTTTACGTAAAATTGAATAAAATATGTGCTAGCAAAGCCGAAAAGGTTTTCGATAGTCGGGTGTTTACATCTCTTTACGATCTTACATCAAAACCACAAACAAGCACAACAGCTGGCGGTGTCTATTGCCGGCAGCCGAAAAGAAATATCTCAATTCTTTTTACTTAATTTTATGAGTAGAGTCGGATGTTATAATATATCCCGTAAAAATTGTGTTCACGTCATATTTTTCTTTATTACCATGCTACGGGCAAACTTCTTCTCTTGCTGTACTATCGAAAGATTGAATGGTAATAAAGACATTATTTACATTTACATTATTTACTGTTATTCTTAATTGACAAAACTGCAAGAAAGAAACCAAACAACAATAAGTTGTATTAGAAACGGCTTAGACAATAGTAACATTTAATTATTCTCAATTATGGTCTATGAGCGTCAAAATCAACGTCAGAACCATGACTGCAGTGGCGCTCTCTCTGTAATTTGACTGACTACAGTGACCCAGAGTCCCCCAGAGTCGCCCATTCGGACTCCCTAAAAACGAGTATTGACCCTACTTTTTTTCCATCTTCGCTGGTTGTACTACCATCATTGCGGTAGCTCTAAAAAGGAACATATCTTGTTATACAGTGTGTTCACGAGAACATTCTACAATAGCTAACTTTTTTAGTTGCCTGGGGATGGCTTTGCGTGCCTGACAGCAGCTAGTTATGGATACCCATCTATCCTCGGGTAGAGCAGTGGTCCATTGATTTATTAGTTTGTTGAGTGTAGCCGAAGAAATGGGAACAACAGGCTCTCAATGTAAGGAGAACACGAACCCCGTCTCACCAACCTATCGGCAGCCTCGTTTGCCGGATTGCTTTTATGACCTTTGACCCATCTGAATCAGGCTTGAAGCGATCTTGTACCTGCCGAGGGCTTTAACGGCATCTTGGCTGTCACTATAACGGACAATACGTCAGCCCTTAACGCTCCTTACTAAAAAAAAACCGTAGCTAATCACCTGTCCCTGTTTTTGTCTTTGATCCGTCTGTATAGACGGCAATCAAAGGCAATGATTCAATGCAGGTACCGACATGAACACAGCAGTGTCTGCCGAAAGAAGACACGAGAGGCACACAGTTCTTCGCGGCACCAAGAAAAGGCTCTTTAGGGGCGCCCACGTGAGCGCAGACCCCTTCCTTCCCGATCAGAAAACCCCGGGATCGCAACCTTATAGCCGCTCTAAACGCCGTCTCCTCCACGAACAGATCCAGGGAAGAGACACATAAGAGGGCTTTCATTACCGCCGTCGGTCGGCGTCGTGCGCATTGCTCCTGTAATGCAATGCACTGCACATGCATCAGGTCATTCCTGGCTACCACTCGTCTCACCCTTGGCCGCCAGACGAGGGCACCAGAAGTTAGCATGGGCTTAATTATGGCAGTGTACAGCCACAAGGTAATTTTCCGGGAGAGCTCCCAAGTCCTACCCAGCACGCGACGACACTGCTAAAAGGCCTTACATGCTTTCTCGGCCTTTGTTTTGACATGCTTGCTCCAGCTCAATTTTCTGTCAAATGTAACCAATGTAATGAAGAAATCCAAAATGTGGTGTAACGGGCAGTTTATTACTCGCAAAGGTAACCCATAGCTATTGGAAATAACATAAGTTGTTTAGGAAGTGGTGTAATAAACATTCCGTAATCTGTCATAGAATCTACAATCAATCATAGAAATTTCAACTTGTTTCAACAACCCAACTATAGTGTTATCAATCTTCAGTATTTTTTTTTTTTTTGCTGGCCTAGGCCGAAGAATATATATTTTCGGGCGTTTTAAAGTAATGCAGAATTACTGTTCATGGACAGAGTCACAAAAACTATTTTAAGATCAACCCATCTGTATCTCCTCTCGACGCACCGCCGGCACATCGGTCCACAAACTGGTAGAACATTAATGGCACAAATTCGCGAAATGTCACGTACTAGGTTTAAGGTTTATGTAATAATTTTGTACAAATAACTGATACTTTTATAATAATGATGATTCTGTCTATTTACATGCTGTCAAATATATATTTAACCGTTCAGCTACTTTTAATTACTTTTTGTAATTAATTTATGTCACGAGGAATGTCTCATGCATTTAAAATTAGTATGTAATGGTGTTGGTTATAGTATTATTTGCAACTCGTATTTTATTTCTATGGAAATATTATAGCTGTATTTGTGCAATGCTAAATAAGCTATCATCTACACTATATTGTACCAACTCACTGGATTAGTTATCTTCCTAACTCACGCACATAGTCCTCTGAAAATCTACATGAGTATCAGAAAACTCAATTGCATACAATGTAATGTAATCAGGGTTGCCTTCACTCATCGCGATCAGTTTCACCTGTTGTGAATATCCTACACCGTTTTTTCCTTAAGTTTTGATCAGTATAGTATAGATGCATAGAGAACCATAGGTCTCACAACAGCTTGATACAATTTTTCGACTATTGTCCGCAAGTTTTCACAAAAAGTATTGGCAGGACTAGCAGGTATTGTTGTTTTAGGGGCCAAGTATAACTCCCAAATATTTAACCTCACTAGAATATTCCAATTGCATACCCTTCAAGAATACTTTGCTCAAACATGTTTTCTTTTTTTTTGCATGGTATAACTGTAGTTTAGACGTTCATTCGCAGTCTGGTGCTCGGCATGCAAATGCTCGAAATTGCCGATAACAATTCCTGAAACTCTTTAAAAGTGCAATATAGGTATGATGATGAATTTCAAGATGAATATTTTCAACAAGCCGGGGCATCACCCTTTACAGGTAACACAACACCTGGGATTATTCTGATAATTATTCAAAACGTACGAAATTGTAGCCTTCCTCTCACCACATTTGAAAGTATTTAGTAAAACAAACAATGGTTTATTTGGTTTCAAAGGTAAAGAAGCACAAAGAAACTATATTTCCATGCTTCCGATAACAAAAATCTGATAATAAATATCGACGACTTGAAATTACACTAGAAAAATCGCCATTTTCAATGTGTTTTTCTTAATGACAACATAAGCTAATGAAATATAAATACCATTCTGTACTGTAGCTTGCCACAAATTAATAATTATAGTATTAGCAATAATACAGTTTCCTTTACTAAATAGAGAAGCCTTGTCCGCGCGTTTGTATGGATGTGTCAAGTAACCATGTAATGTGAGATTACAATCGGCAATACAAGGTAATTTATGACCAAACGAAATGCTCCCAATACAGACATACTCATACAGCGTTCCTCAAATTCAGTCACGTTTGGCCATGCATCTTCCTTATACCGACAAAGATTGGTTCAACGACGCCATTGCCACCCCGCTGCATATCTCCCGGGTCGTAGACAGCATTAGATTGTAAAGCACTTAATGGCTATAGTTTCCGGCCAATATGCATTGCGAACATGTACTTGCAGTGAAGGTTGCTATTAAATGCATGGCTATTGTGAATGTTCAGAGTAATTACATTCAGGGATCTATAATAGCAGGAATTAGTAAAAATCGATCACTGATAAAAATAGATTTTATACTTTAACAGAAATGCGGTGTGGTGCACTATATTTTATAGCTCCTGTAGCGACGGTCACATTTTATATTGCGACCTAGAATATTGTTTAAATAAGCTCTGTTAGTAGGTTTTTTTTCTAAAATTAGAAACTGTAATTATTATAATGATATAATTTAGCAGTATTATAAGAAATTTAATGGGATGTTGTTAATACACAAGTTATTATAATGTACACTAAATATTATCTGTAATCGATAAACGTTATTTAGGTACTTTTAATAGAAGATCCACTAATCATGTTCCTCCGGTAGGCATACAATTAGAAACGGCGGCCGGTTTTGAGAACGAAAGATCGCGATTTTAGTCAAGGTCATCTAAAAGAAAAGTTTCTTTGAATTAAATACAGCAACTTTTAAATGTAGTTTGTATACAGGGTATTCCACGTAACTGGTTCATTAAAAGTTTATGATGTTCTATTATTTACTTATATTTGAGATTTTGGCACCAGTATTTGTTCGATTGGAACTATAAATGTAAAATACCTTAACCAAAATATCACTTCCGGTTGACCGGAAATGGATGTCAACTTTGTTATTTTAAATAGAATGATATAATTTTTTGTACATTTTTGGATTCTACAACTATAAATACGTCAGTTTTCATTAGCTATTCCTATAGCTACATGTTGCCGTTTTTGAGTTATTTAAGTTTTTCTTTTTTTTTTAGTCAGCTACAAACATTTAAAGATAGGGCTACTTAGTCTAAGTTAGTGTCTAGTTAACAAAAAGTCGCTCATATCTCAAAATATATTAAAGATATAATAATATTTACTTCCTAATTCCGAATTAAAATACAGGGTGTTCTATTTTAAAAAAAATAGTTTTCTGCATTTGAAAATATGTCACTTTGTCCCTCAGTTTTGAACACCCTGTATGTTAGAATGTAAAGTGTGCTTACCGTTTCTTAGAATAATATCTACATTCATAACATAGCAAATTTGGAGTCTCTACTTGCAGTATTAACCGAGATATTAATTTCTCAATGATGCAATGATTATGACTAAAAAAAAAAGAAAAACTTAAATAACTCAAAAACGGCAACATGTAGCTATAGGAATAGCTAATGAAAACTGACGTATTTATAGTTGTAGAATCCAAAAATGTACAAAAAATTATATCATTCTATTTAAAATAACAAAGTTGACATCCATTTCCGGTCAACCGGAAGTGATATTTTGGTTAAGGTATTTTACATTTATAGTTCCAATCGAACAGATAATGGTGCCAAAATCTCAAATATAAGCAAAATAATAGAACATCATAAACTTTTAATGAACCAGTTACGTGGAATACCTGTATATACCGTAAACGATACATTTTAATTGCGTATTCAAAATAATAAGTAAGAGTGAGAAAATACATAAAAATACATTTCCACGATGCCAAGTGTTTGATATGCAGTAGGACATGCTAAAATATGCACTGGTATTAGTTCTCAGTTGCTAGGCACTTGGGGGTTGGGAGTACCTACCAAGCGCGTCCCCGGGGTGGTGGATAGGGGAAAGGCCATCTTGTCAGAGTTCGGTCAAGACGAGATGGTTAGTGGCGGCCATAAGTTCGTCCTCTCTGCTTAAAGTCGGAGCAGGGTGAATGAAGGCCGTTGCCGTGAACCACTCCTCCCTCGTCCGAGCTGTCGTGTCGTGGCTAAGAGCTTGCACAAGGTTCTACAACGATGCCAGTTGTTGGTTTTGGTTACCGAAAGCCCAACTGTTAAACCAGGTCCCGAAAGAGATGGGAGATCTTGTCTTAACTGCACGGACCGACAGGAGACTACCTCAACAAAAACCTAAATCCTAAGGTGGCGGACTAGACTGATGAGATGCGTGGCTGGATAGAAAACCAGTCTACTAGTCCAACCTTGGGGCATCTGGCGAACCCCATTGTATTTAGCCTTACCTCTGCATGCGGGGCTCTGTGGAGGTGGATCTTTTCTTCCCTAGCTACTCGTGGGATCAAACATTGAGGAAGGAAATATATTTAACCTACTTAACCGGGACGACAACGGTAGTAAACAGGAACTGGTGCAGGACCTCCATGAGAAGCCTTCCACTTCCAAAGTAAGAATACCTCACTAGGAAGAAACAAAAGCAGGAGCAAAACGAGCAGATTGGGAAATAGGATGAAACACTCATCCATCTCCTCTCAAATTGCGTAGCACTGTGCAACTGTGCAAGGGCGTTGCACCTAGGAGCAGGTAAAATCGAAAAGGAAACTTACCTAACCTGGGGCCTTCTGATATCCTACACTTTCTGAAAGGAATAGGATTGGAAGGCCAGCTGTAAAACAGCAAGAATAGGGGACACAATAGATCTTTTAGGTTGCAGTGTAACATTACCCTCATATACATACATACATGGTTGCTAGGCAACAACCAATGCCACCCTGATGGAGCGTGGCTGACATCGCAAACTTTGATGACGTAACGCATTCTTTACTATTACTCATTTCATTTTTTTTCACCCTCTGAAACAAAACCTGTATACTCTTTGTAAATTAAAAAAAAAATAAATGTGGGTAAATCAAAAACGGTTAATTGAGCTATGTCAAGTTAACTTTTTTTTAGAAGATTTTATTTAGCAAAAATTCTATATCTATATCTCTAAAAGAATAAATTATAATTTACAAAAGAAAAAAACTAAAATTAAATGCACTGTATTGTTCTTGACAACATGCCAACCTGTAGCAAAATTCTCGCCGGACGTTAGCTAGCCTTTCATCAGGTATTATTGTATGAAAAGCGGTGATTATCTTACCACACAGTTCATTTACATCACGCAATCTTTCATGAGGAGTAGTGATGTATAAAACTGTTTCTTTATGTTAGTAGCTACAACCTTCTTCTGCTACTTTTGGTTAGCAGTTTAAAAAAAGCCGCCACTTTTTGTAGCAGTTTTCCTTAAACAGCGGTATACGTTAAAGAGATAAACTGTTTCTACAACTGTGCACACCGCCCCAAAGTGTATTATGTTACCGCTATTCACTCAATATCTATTTGTATTCATATTGCAGACGTCTCATTTGGTTCAGTAACAAGTGGAGATACATATACTTACATACGTTGTATGTACGTCTGTGAATAGCTTTATATATATACAGCTAGGTATTGTATACATTTTAGTAACGAATAATAATCTGCTAATATAAACAATAAAATTGATTAATACATGAAAAAGTATAAATTGAAATTTTCCATTAATTATAAAACGGTGATTCTAAAAAGTAACAATAAGAACTAGTAATAGGTTCTGAGTGATTACGTTTTATAATGATCGGGTTTCTATAATAATATGTATTATGTGCTTTTGCATAGGTATTTCTTAACCAAAATCGATATAGATACTGGGAGAACTAATCAGCGAAACTTACATTGTGTGGCGTTGTTACACAAAGTAACTATTATTACTTGGTATAAAATGGTCGCCACGTGAGCTTGACAAAAACAACATTTCTATGTAATTATTAGAGAATTCTGTTTATTTTTTATTCTTCTTTACGACGATACTTTCTTTATATAAAATATTTAGAAACATTTACAGAAACAGGTTGTAGCTACTAACGTAAAGAAACAGTTTTATATATCACTACATTTTACTACACTGCTTTACTGCTATATATGCTGCTACAAATATACATGTTTCACAACATTCGCACTTGATAGTAGACAGGAAACTGCTACAAAAAGTAGTAGTTTCTTTTGATATTGAATAGCTGCTGCAAACTGCTAACGTTGTTACCTGTTTGCATAGATTGTTTCGTATTTTTATTGAAAATAATAATTTAGAATTGTGACCGTTTTCCTGAATGTTGAAGAAGATTAAAAAAATCAATAGAGGGCAAAATGCTCTTCTGAGAAAATACACATTTACTAAAGTACCTACCCTAAAAGTGAACTAAACTGGAAACATAGAACATAACGTAAACTAGTTGACGTGAACATTGAATGTAACGTAAACCTAATAATTCTAGTTATTATGTCTAACGTCAAAACAATAAGTGTATGTATATTAATAAACAATTTTTTTTGATAAAAATATTCAATAGTAAAAAATAAATTAGTTACATAATTATTTTAAATATAAGTTAATTGGTATGGATTCTAATCAATCTACATTCTCGCAGTTAAGCGCTGACAAAAGTTACACGAAGGAAATTAAATCACTTAATAACGATCCAATGAAGTACATAAATTCATATAACTGTTTACCCAAACTACCAATAAATAAAATTCTATAACTTATCAAAATTCGAGAACATTTTAACAAATTCATTTGATTATATAGTATTTGTAAAAAATAAGAAATATAAAATAAATAAGATCCATATAGATAAAATGAACATTTTGTTTAGTTACATAATTAGTTATCAATTGATAAGAAAAGAGAAGTTCTTTCCAATAAAAGTAATCATTGATAAAAATTATAATTTTATTCCCATAACAATTAAAAAAAAGATCTAAATTGTTTTTTACAATTCCTCAATGCCCCCATGCCAATGTATCAATATTATTTTGTTGGATATATCTTTTATCATCTCTCCAACACAATAATTTTTTATTTAATTCCTCAGTATATGCATTATGATCATAGCTCCTAATAACACTTATGAACATATTTTAACTGATCAAACAAACAATTTTTATAATGCCGAAATTTAATTTCTTTGTCAAATACTGATGTTAAACATTGTGGTAAGGGTTTTTATATTTACTTACACTGTTTAATAAAGTCAATAATTATATAGCTTCCCATTATTCCTTAAGTCAATATTTTAAACATATAAGTTAAATATTTTAATATTTATTACAAACACATTATAAAACTATATTTGTGATTAGTCAGTATTATATATCTTACCCCTATTAATGATATTTGTCCATTAAGGAACGTGTAAAAACGAAGTCGAATATACAGTTATTATTAGTTTGAGTGTAGACAAGAAGAATTGTTGTCTTCCATTTAATAATTACTAGCCCGTGATAACAATCGCGATTTTTGTAACATTCGTGCTCGCGAAAAAAAAACCATGGAAAGATACGAGAGATACAGAAAATATAAATTTAGTAAGGCTTTCAATCCCGACATGGCTGCAATGACTTTTGACAATTTGTATGCCAGCATTAATGGTGGGGAACTTACAAATGTGAGAATTATACCTTATAGGAGTGAAAATTTTCTAATTATAAAAAGATACGGCGATTGATGTGTTTTTTTCCGTTGTGATGCACTTACAACAAACCAGAGTACATTCAAATATACTGGATTAAGTACTCATAGAGCACCACGATAATACCGAAGAAAATGTAAGGATATTCTTTAGTACGTCTGAACAAAGGCAATTATTTATAAACAAAATAGAAAGGTCTTAGCAACCCATCCCTAATGAGAAGTAACATGAATTTTGTGAAGATTTGACAGCAATCCCACTATGAAATTGGGCTATGCTCAGTTATAGCTTATGCTTACAGCAATACATATAATACAATACCAGCTTACTCTTTTTAGTGTACTTTTTCAACACGTATCCTGGTAAAGTATTTACCAATTTCTAGTGTTTAGGGTAGTGCAGATTTAGCACTACAAAGTGTGTATTTTCTACTCTAAAATTTTACCCAATACACTGGCCGAAATTACACGCCAGAATTTCTTAGTGTGCTGTTACTGAATAGTGTAACCAGTTTTCGATTTTTTAGTTTAATGCTGTTTTTCTTCTATTACCTTGTTTTTTCCTCCTGTCAATTATATTTTGTTAGTTTTTAGTTGTGGATGTTCATGTTGCAAGATTTTTCATCAGTGCTTTTGTATTTCTTACTTCTATATCTGTATATGTCTTATCTATCTTTATCGGCGTGCTTTGCCAAACCTTGCAATGTCTCCTTGCTTTCAAATTTCTCCTTTTCTTTACTAATTTCCTAAAGGTTCTATTTTTGCATGGATATCTTAGGCCTCAGGTGCTTATAAGCAAGGTGCTACAAATTTAATTAAATAATTTCCAGTTTAGATAGATTGGTTAACTTTGGTCAAATTTTAATTACATTCTGGTGCTATCATAACGACAGAACCACCATTAGAAAAGTACAAGGGCACTTTGCTGATATGATGAACTGTGTGGGGAACGTTATTATTAATTTATTCGTATTGCACAATTCCGGTTGTATTTTGATGTTTATATTATGCCATGAATGTTAGTGAATTTATGGCTTTATGAAAAGGCAATTTTCTTAGTTTAACGACGTTTCAACATTATTTAATATCTTTTTGAAGCGTTACATAGTAACTACAATAACGAAGAAACTTGTAACACAAAAAAAACATAAAATTAAGTAAAAACTTACGTGAATATTGATCATATATGGACGACTTCCATTTTATTTTCAAACAACATATTGTTGTTTGTTAGCTAACATAAAACACATGTTAAAAATTTGTATATAAGTTTGCAAAATTAACAAATTTACCAACAAACATATACACAAATAAATAATTTTTGATAAGTTATTTGTGTCTGTTCTAAAATTCACACGGTTTTTTTTCTTTCTTGATATAAATCACTTCCAACACGTATCTTGCATAATAGTTCCTTTCCTTGATTAAATTGTTTCGTTAAAGTTGAATCTACGATTGTTCTGTATTTCATGTTTCTTTTAAAGCTGTCATAGTAGTGGATGACTTATGATTTTGTATTCTATGTTTAAGGTAGGTACTGCTTTGTTCGTTCTATATACACACCCTCACAATTTTTGCAAATTGAGTTTATGTGAAACAACATTTTAGATTATAGCTATTTTTATGTGCTACAGTAATTTTAAAAGGTTTTTGTTATCATATACAGATTTTTCACAAATTTCTCAGTTCCTAACAAAAGCAAATAATTCACATTTTTTAAAAATTAAAAATAAACAATATAAAAAATTCATTAATTTATCAAACAAATATGAAAAACCTGATGTAACTTTAGAAAATTCAAATTGGATCAAAAATATGTCCGATACCGACATTCCCACAAATATATCAGAAATACTAAGTTTAGGACCAAATTATATACATATAATAACTCTTACAACACTTTTGGCATAATAAGGAACGTATTTTTGTTGTATTAATACTGAACTTATCGATGTAAAACATAACAGTTTCATATACACCTAAACCGGGTTATTTTTACTGGGTTCATTTATGGCATGAAATGATTTATTAAAGATTAATTCTAATATAGTTATGATTTATTAAAGATTAATTTTAATGTAGTTTCCACATTTACATTTCTTGAAGAAATTGTATTGTGGTTTGGAATAATTAAAACTGTAAAGAGTCGTATACAGGCTGGAATGACTAACTATTTTTGGCACAAAGAATGTAATTAGTGAGGCTATCGCCGTTAGGATCCATATAACGAGCTACAACTTATGTGACCTGATTTACAAAGAAAATAAGGTTAGGTAAGCTATGAGCTGTTTGATGGATTGCCTACATCTAATGTCATATCTAATTAACTTAAACGGCTTCATTATTTTTCGATTTTAATAATAACTTTCACAACAAAAGATTTAATGCTCTAATTATTAACGCTTAATTTTTAAATTGAAACGAAACAATGGGTGTCAGATACAAACAGTACCGATAAAGTCACTAATCTTTGTCAGGGCCATTCTAATAAATACGATTTATGATTGCAGTTTTGTATTTAATGTTCCGTGTTTATTCCCTACATCCGTTTTGGTGTAACTGTCATGTACATGGAATGTACGATTTGTTTGAAAAATGCAGGAAAAGTTAAACGTCAACACCCGGCGAATTTGAAATAGCAGGCGGTATTAACACATGGACAATAAACAAATATGGCTGACACGCGAAATATTCAAAACCATTAATGTTGCTTTTTAGTATCTTTGGGATGGTGTGAATGCAATGGATGAAAGCACACAATTAAAAAAAATACACAATATTTATACCTATGTCCAGTATTGTTTGTGTATAAAATATTCGTAGAATTCTAAATCATAACATAATACTCGCCATGGACCCCGCAAAAAAATATAATTGCATTTGTCTGAAGTGGTTTGAAAAATGTCAATTTCTTCAAGTGGTCCTTCTTTCTTTAAGAAGTCTAGGACTTAATTACCACGGCATCTAGAACAATCAAATTGGGAGCTAACCAGACGTGTATGTCAGCATGTTCGTTCATTACACACGCTTAAAAACTTTCGTTACCCATTCGAAAAGGCCGAGGAAATGTTTAGCCTTGTTCGATCAATGAACTATGAACGATTGTCATTAGAGAATTTTAACTATTACGCTTGTTCCGATATTTTACGTGATTAATGGTGGTAGTACACTGCGACGTAGAAGATCTATTGTTAAAAAGTGTGAAATGTAAGAGGACACCAGGTCAGGTAAATCATTTTCTTCGATTTCATATGCTCCTAGGTGTAACACCCTCTAGTTGCACCATGCTACTTAATTTGAGAGGAGATGGATCGGTGTTTCATCTTATTACCCACAAAATCTACATTCAAATTCCTTTGCTCATCAAAGCTTACGTAGATGCCCTTACAATCGTCTGAAAGGATTCCTGTTAATAAGCTAATATTGTTCTTCCTCAGTTCTTCTGTAAATCTTTTATGGGTATATGTGCCCCGTTTTTGCTTGCCTCATTCCCTGAAGTTGCTTCCAATAGTAAGATTTTCCATGTACTATTTCACTTTTAAGTTTTTCAGTATTGCAACTTGTCCCGGAAAACGGTTCGAGCCCTAAAAATATCTTTCCAGACCTTTATTTGCAAGATTATTTGTTATTTCTTTTCCTTTCACTCCTGTGTCCCAAAACCATAAACAAGGATAAATATATAGATAGAGCGTAAGGAGAGCTTAAGGATGCGTAGCGTTCGGACCACATGGGAGCCGCCATTTTAATGTATGACGGGGCCATAAGAGAACAATTTAAAATAAAAAAATAAGTAAAACGCTGGTACTTTCCTTTGATACCACTATTATACCATATACTTATAGGAAATCGTATTTTTTACTGCTGGAAACGGCTTACATCAATATTCAATTCTAATGAATAGGCTAATACTTGAAATTTGAAGTTTTTAGGTCATTTAATATTTTTGGAATATTAAGCAATATAAGTTTATTTCGTTTTTTTTTTCTTATTAATTCGTCTTGCAGTTCTTGCGTTATATTTTCACTAAAATTTTGAAGCCGAATTTTACAATAACACTCGATGATCGCTTGTGTTAATAAGATCGGTTGTTCTTCAAGGATCTGTCTGTGATATGCTGAAATATGAAATTGCCAATATTCTTAATCTGTCTAATCAGCTAGTATTATTAATCCACCTGAAATAAAATAGATATCATAGCTATGTTTTGTGTTAACAGTGCAGCAATGCCTTTATTCTTTCATTGCCACAGTTTATATTTATTTTCTCTTAGATTATCTACATCAAACGTTAACTACAATATACTCTCCTCACAACGAAGAATGTGATAAAGTTATACCACATTCGCATAACAGGTAGATTATAGTTGGCTCTTACTGATGGAAACTGATGTCACTACCAGGGGGTAATAACCTACGAATGCTTTTACTTCCAGGTACCCAACATTCTACAACATAAACGCTAATTCACATCTACAGATTCACAATAATAACACCACAAACCTCATTAAACGTTCCCTACACATTGGAGTTCCCTTAACAAATATTAAAAAGTAGTCGAAGGATTTTTTTTTAATGCAGTTTATTATTCATTAATTTAGGTGACTTCATATTAATAAAGAATCACTTACTAAAATACTTTAGTCTAAATAACACTAAATGTAAAATGTTACACAATAACTACAAGAACACAAGAATAACCTTAAAAACAACACGATTTGTAAGCCTCTCAAAACAAAATACTGCAGCAACAGCTGACCCACAGCTGATTTGTTTGACACGGCATACATCAAAATAGCGACAACCTGAAAGTTTGTGAATGCGCAATAGTCTGAACTCTTTCTAGTAGTATTATTCTTGTCTATGCCCAAGACTCACAGGAGGGTTACTTTGTTCCCTTTGTAATTGGAGAGAATGGTGGGGGCGAAACGCACTGATCCTTCGTCTACCTTTTGATGATATATCTATTCACTTTTAAGATGATGTCTTCATCCGATTAACTCTTGTTGCTAAGCCTTGCGGTAAATTCTTTCACAAAGCCGATCTTTTGGCATGTCATCTCGAGGCATGTACCAGGTCTGATTACTGATTAAGGCCTATACCTAGTCGTTCCTTCCTTAATCATTCAGCGTGTGGTTTTTTTTGCCACTTCCCTCTACCGCGATATAGAGAGGGGTAAGTTCCACCACTACTTCAATACCTGTTATTGAGCATTTTTTCATAGCCCCAATTATGCATGCTTCTTTTTTTCCACTCACCAATAACTGATTGATTTTGTTAGTTACTTCACGTTCGTGTTTCTTTCCCATTCTTCGTAATGCGAACCAAAATCTACTCTCTTGCTTGCACCAATCGTGTAGTTTGTTTGAGCCCTTTACGGCTTTACGAGTTCTACAAAATCTCTTGCAACGTTTTGTAAATGCGCTTTATCTTTGAATGTCTTACAAATTTAATCATCTTCATGGATGCTATTGGATTTCTTTTATCAAATTGCAAAATCTAATTCTAAATTGGCTTCTAATGCGTCGCGACGAATGTATATCATACACAATTACGTTGCGATTCATAGAAGTTCAGGGTTCACAGAACAGTACTCAGCGGTTAACATTTACTCTGCCCTTTTTTTTGTATTCTTTCCTAGCACCTACCTCATTTAGCTGTCTCATATCGTGCCTTAAATGTGCTTTTATTGCTGTTACCGCATTAAGTGTACGAACAACTGATATATGTCTATTTGAACCAAATATTTTCATTGATGATGGTGTCAGTGCTGCGGATACATTTTTTGAAGAACCAAAAATATCCCTTCATGTCATTCAAAATGACGAAGAAAATTCCCTAATACTTCGCTCGATCTAATGAAGAGAAATTAACACAGAAGGCAAAAATGAAGTAGGTTTATAAAAAAAGGCCGACGGAAAATCAAGAGAGTTAATATGAAATTTAAGTATTAGGTCAAAAGAAAGTTTGCAATAGTTCTGTGATTTTCGAAAATCCCATTCCACTTCCATTTAGTAATAGTACGCAAAGTAGGGCTAAGAAGATGAGATGATAGCTGAATAGTAATTATATGATGACATGATAATGTGATGGCATATGAGTTTAATGATTGCCTTGAAAATGAACATGTTTGCCTTATTTCATAGAATTCGGCGAAGATGGCGAGAGTGGTACAGATGCAGAAGCTATGGCTTTTGGGATATGCTGAGTAGCACCGCAGTTGACACTCCTGATGACCTTCAATGAGACAGATGTATCAAAAATAGGTAATAGAATTCAATACAGTTTTCTCATACTTTTGTACATTTATCACTGTAAAATCTGCATTTTTCTATACTTAATTATGCAAGTCTTAACGTCGTTCGCCAGAAAAATATTTTTTTGTAATTACCCTACATTAAGTTTATGTATGTATATATGTTAAGACTAATACTCACATTTCACCATTTGAATTGCATGGGGAAACTCTCTTGCCGTGTTATCTGGGAATATCAGTAGATGTACTGGATGCATCTTTTTTTTTACTTTCTTAAACCTACAGCAGAGTTTTATTGATTAACTGGTTTAAATTAGACAATATGACAAATAAGTTAAAATCATTAAAGTCAATGCGTATTAACGCAGGTCCTTTTATAAGAAATATTGCTTGACCAATTCTTCTAGTCTTCCCTGTACAAATAACCATAAAATGATATTTATAGGAGGTTACGTGTCAAAATATACTCATTGACATTAGAAATGTTACACCTATAAGGAATAATTTGCTCCACTTGATTTTGTGACAAGTGATAGTTTTACATCAAAAATGAAACGATAACATTTGCAAGAAAAAAGTTTATTAACATGTGATACGAAAAAAATAATAATAATGCGTTTGGCGACCTCGTAGCCGAGTACACTCCTGTACACGCCTATGCATCGACAAAATATATCTGCTTGTGGCACTTCGTTCCAAGCAACTTGAACTTAATGAATTAACTGTTCCAGAGTCTGTAAAGGCTGGTGAAAAGTGGTCAATCTCCTTCCCATGATATCCCACACATGTCCAATGAGATTTAGATCCGGTAAACAAGGTGGCCACGGCAATACTTAAACATATGTGTATTAGTCAGCTCTCATAAACAGGTTTCTTGACAAAGAACTCAGACAACTTTTTTTTCCCAAATATAGCTTGCTTTAAATATAGTAATACTGATACCAAAAATCAAAATATTCCTACTTCTAATCTCACTGGGAATATCTTGTACTCTTCCATTCAACTCCCGCTCGAGAGAAGAACAAAAAATCTTTAGAGCAGTTTGATAGATCCACAAAAGACGAATTCGGCTATGTACAACTTATTACTGTCTTTCTTCATAATAACGGTGTATATCGCAAACTACTAAAGTCGTCGAAATTTTAAGGGTACGCAAGACAGAAAGTAACGATTTACAGCTTATAATTGGTCCTACAAGTACGAAGTTTCACTCATATCACATGTGTGACTGGAGACTGCTTCTGTTATCCCTATATTCCTCTGATCTGTTTTACAGAGTGTCGATTTTAAATACGACACTATTTTACATACGATATAAGTGTATCTTTCCTGGCTTTCTATATAAAGGTATATTTGCTATGTAGCTTCTTAATCGAGTAGACGTATAAATTTCCATACACATTTTGATTTCCTTTTGAAGTTTTTTTTTGCGTTTTACTTTGCCGTTGCTTCGTACTGAACGTTTGATTGGAGTGCTGGATAGAACTAATTACGTCAAATTGAAGGAAGGAATGGTAGATGTTACCTCGATAGCTTCAGTAACGCAAAATTTGAAGATTCCCTTATAGATTCTACTTAGAGGACCTTGTTTGTTTCAAATCCTTTTTAATCAATATTGATGGCTTGGGTAAGGAAAACCCTTAATTTGAAAAGACTGTTTTAGGTAGAATTACATATAGAATTTATCGATCTCGATATAATAAACGTGTTTTGATTAGAATTAAAAATGTATGGCCTATATTGAATGTTTTCACACACTTACAGAATCTTGGAAATCTTTAACCTGCTTTGAAATATTAAATAAAATTTCAACAAGAAATAATGGGTGAAGCGCTATCTGCTAGGGGAACTAGCCTGGGTTTGTTCATAACTATATGGAGCCTCAATTCTCAGCACCTTGGGTTTCGGGTCAAATGTTGTAATGCTGTTTCTAGTTGGATTAAAAGGCTGTAGATTGCGGTAACGTCAATATATCTAAGATTTCCACCTTTGCTTTGATGCTTTCATTTGCTCAAGCTGACTTTACTGTTAGTTAGAATACGTGGTAGAATACTGAGTGAGTTTATAAAGCCAAAACTCATCCTGTATATTGGACAATTCTACTATCTTTGTGATATATGTTCATGAACATAACTCAACGATAATCTGCAATAAACAAATAGCTTAAACTTTCCAACTTTACGAACTAATTATACAACAAAAATTAGCAATCGCCTGTATATCTGGGTCGGCTTTTTGAAAACCTAAAACTTGTAGTAGTAGATTACCAGAGTTGCATGTGCCCTTTTCAAGCATTTCCATATTTTGATATATTTACCGAAATATATAAACTGCATAACTGAAATGTACTTCATTCCTTATTATATACTTCGCACTGTTTCATCGATATGGATAAATATGCTACGTATAGGTATGTATTCACAAATTCATTCTTGTTGAATATATTTTTAATGGAATTAATGTAACTAACTTTTTAAAGCTCAAATTAAAGCTATGCCATTCATTTTCGATTTTTTTTATTGTCAATCCTAGAAGATGATGGACAAGTTACTTCTTCAATATAATATAAATATTAAATATTGTTTCATATTGTTTAGACAAACTCATTGACTATGTAAACTGTTATCCCTTGTTGTAGCTATAGTTGAATGTTCTCATTTAGACTCAGTGGTACCAACATATTAAGTTCGGTTTAATTATAATTTTCTCTTACAGTGTACTTTTTGATATATAATGTATTGAAAAGAAGATGTCACTTTGAAAGTGGTTATTCAAATTAAACCTAGCTTAACATGTTGGTGCAAACGAGGATAAAATAGATAGATTGCCAATGAAGCACAGTATTTCAAATAATGGCGAGCGTGAATCAGTAGTTGGCCAGTAGACTGAGCTAGATGACACAAAACGCAGTTGCAAAAGTTTACACCGGCCATCTACAATATTCTTTTCAATGGCGTAGGTTATTTCGAAAATACAGCAGCTGACGCTTCTAGTCAGACAAAACGTGTGCGTTATCGCTGTCAGAAACAAAAAAAAATATATTTATTTATTTGGTTTTATTTTTTATTTATACAAACGCTATAGATAAAAGTATCCTTTATCTTTACCCGTCGGTCATAGATAAAAAGTATTGATTATCTTTATCTGAAGACGATAAATAAAATTACCTTTCCCTTTTACCCGCTAGTGATAAATAAATCTATTTTAGTTACTTATTTATGACAAATGAATTATATAAAAATATTGTTTATCTGCTCTCGTATGTGCAATCTTCACCGCGAACACAAAATTCTTTGCTCTGGTTATTATTATTTTCCACTATTACTGGTATCTTTCTATCAAATAATGTAGTGGATGAGTTTTTCCTTATCAAGAAGCAGCCAGAAATTAATTCTTAAAGTAAACGATGAACCGGTAAAGAATAATTTCTGTAAATGCTATTTGAATTTTATTAATTATATTTATTTTATTTTATTTTTATTTACAGTCCTTGGATCACGTATTTTTTATACACAATCTGCTTGGTGAATATGGTGCAGATAGACTTCGATTCGATATTGAGCTGATATTTCGCGAGATCTCCCGGAATCAGACCTCTCCAGATAAATTTAATTACGTCAGATCCGTTGCAGTGGAACGATATTTTTAGATGCAGGGCTAGTGCACTAGATGCTCGAGCATCTTTGTACCCGGATTTGAAGTGGACGGCGCTCACACGGAAATCCACTTTTATAATTAATGCCTTTCAAGTTTGTTAAAATTGCTCAATTAATTTACGCCGCCACACTAGAGGGCATATGGTCGTTAGAGATTTAAAGATTTCCATATATCTTGCGTTTTATTTAAGTGTATCATCAGAACGTTCAAGTAATTCTCGAAAGACGCATTACGCTATTTAAACATCATAATATGCACTGCCCCTATTAAATATTCCATCTAAGAAGATAATATATCATTGTTAGCAGACTGCAGAAGAATATTTTAAAGGATTTCTTTTCCATTAAAAAAAAAAAATCCAAACGGTGTGATATTGTTAACCGACTGCACATTTCATATAGTTTCTGGAAATATTTGCTATTTAAAATGATTTCTTGATTACACTGTCTCAGTTTACTTATTTATTCGTTCTCACAACGTGCTTATCAAGGATAAGAGTGTAGATAGAGAAACGTTTGCAAATATTCTTTCAAATCTAAATAATAGTTATTTTTGGACGTAGTAAAATCCATTAAATATTAAATACTTTTTGCTATTTCCTTTGACTAAAACACGACCAGAGTAAGAATTTATATACTATTGGAGATCTCCAATCTGTTATAAGTCAGTCTAATGTTGCATGTGATTTATTTATGTATATTTATCTTTAATGCAATTAAGAAAGCTTAACACACAGTAAAATGTCGATATAAAGGACAATCACACGGACTGCTATTTGAGTCGAGAATGTTCGCCAAACTAGATTTGCATAACTTATTAGAAAATAAGAGAATTTAAATATTTTTTTTAAAGCAAAACGAAGCTAATTTGGCTAATTTTATGTAATATTATGTATGAAATATTGTAAGGAGTTAAATTGATTAATTAATTTTGTTGTAATTTTTATCAAATTAAGATTTACCAAGCATGCCGCGTTACAACTTGCATCAATTTTTCCATTTAATGGCTCTTTATTTTCAATTATTATAAATAATATATTGGAAATGCAGTTTAAAACATCAATAGTTCTTTTACTTAAAAAAAAAGCAAAATTAATGAATTTAAGAAATTATGCAATCTACTGAATCATTTTTTGTTTACAATTTTTGCAATATTAGATATTAATGATATTAATCTGTAATTTGGGATGCATGATTTTAGCAATTAATTAAATTTGCCAGTGCATCTACAGAATGGTATATCTTTTAGTATAAGCCTCCTACTAAGTGCACTTATCTTTTAATACCACCGATTATTTATTTTCTCCTTTTGATTGCGTTACTTAAATCCATATATTTTAACCACCATAAATTATCAAATTTTTTATCTTTCGTGCTCGTCGTTTCAAATTTAAATGTTTCAGACGAATGGATAAATGAAAACCCATAATTTATATCTCCTAAACGGAAGCCCTATTACTTATATTTATGTTAAAATAGTGCCGCTCCGGCGGCCTTTAAAAGCTTTGAAAGCCAATTTGTTGAGTAGTTTTTCTTTCAGTTAGCAAAGTCAAACAAGCGATGTCGTTTTGAAAATCGTTAATAACTACGTAACACGAAACCTGTTTTCCGTGAAAAGCTAAGAGAACTTGATTTATTTAATTAGCATAAATAGCATTAGACTAGCTTTTATTCAAATGCAGTTATTTTCTTGGGTACTGATACATTTTCGGTATACATTTGAATGAGTGATAATCGGTAATTATATTTTAATAACTAGATTAGTAAAATTACTATATAGCCAGTATAGTATATCAGCGAGTGCTGTATTTTTTGAATTATATTCTAAAACTTTATATGACACGCTGAAATGTATTTCGCTAATTTTTTTTTTAGTAAAACGAAGCTAGACACTAATTGGCTATGTGCAATTATTGTTAAATGGGTGTGCATCTATGGGAGAGTAGACGACAATGTGGATTGTTAGTTACTCGAGTGAAACTTAATTTGAAATTGTAGTTGTTTAGGGAGTAAATTAGTAACCAAATGACATTTACCCGGAATTTGTTAATGAAGTTGTTGTAATAAAGAGATTTCGGCTTTTAGAATTTTTAAAAATACTTTTAATTTAACTATTGTAAAAGTCAGAAATTGTCGTAGGTTCAAAACAGTAATTTCGTAAAATCAAGTTCATTTTTAAATAAAACCGTACATTTGTAACCGTAAAATGATTACAAAGCTTAGAAATTCTGAAATGTTAGACTACGCTGGGATATAGGGTATAGACGGAAAAGTTATTTGCTTACTTATCTTAAGAATAAAATCATTTTTTATTGCTTCTGCACTAGATTAGATTAGGATTGGGGTGGCCTATGGACCTGTTTCACCGCGAGTTTTTTGGATCTATTGTTTCTTGGTTTTTCCTGGAAGACGCTCTCTAATTTTTCCTTCTTATTTAGGCCTATCATCCTTAAGAGCGGCTTCTTTGTTTAGCTGCTAGAAGTGGCCTTCTCTACGCAAATTACTCGAAACCTTGTCCTCGCCAGGCCTTCACATTGGCACAACACATGAACCGGTGTTTTTTCCTTTGCTTAGCATAATCTGCAGTTAGCGTCATCTACCTATAGGACTATATTGTACATGTGCCTATTTAGTCTACAATGACCATTCAGCAGACCTACTACCATATTGACTGTCTTTCTATCTTTATTCAGTAGACCCGTAGTAAATTCAGGCCTCTGTTCCTTTAGGGACTCTTTTGCCTGTCTCTGTCCCGGTGATTTTTGCCACCACCCTCTGGACTGATTATGTATCCATTCATTGATAGATTTTTTAATTTACAATTTGGTGGTGTCAAAACAAGGCCTAGCTTCAACGAATGACTTTGACGAACCTCGCCTAGCCAGCTCATCCTCTGCCTCATTTCCTCTCACACCCGAGTAGCTAGGAACCCAGGCCAATATTAGTTTCTTTTGGGTGCCCAACTCATTTAGAGCGCTTGCGCAGTCCCAAATCAGCTTAAGCTTAAGCTTACGGAACTAGTCGCTTTAAGTGTAGATTGTTTCTGCAGTAAATTTACATTAAAATCACTCCTTTACTAGAATTCAGAGAAGTCCAATGTGGAAATTTGGGCTATACCTGTTCATAATTCATTATTTTATTGTTTCATCTTACTGTTATTTATTATCAACGATCTTATTTTCTTGTAAACGTACTGAATATAGTGATTTGCACTGTAAAAAAAATTCACTAATCTTTATAGTAAATCGGAAATTTTAAATGTAATAGAGTGACGCTTTTATTACAATAAATTATGTAAACTTGATTTGGCTGGTTTTTTTTTTCTGGCGTATTTAACATGGAAAGAGAGGTTAGTAAAATTCATAGTTTTTTCATGTGCGCGTGCATACGTAGTTCCGATGGTTCATTATAACCGTATATTGTTTCCGACCGCACCTTTTACTGAATATTTTTTTGAACTAGTTCATCCAAATCCTATATACACACTATTAGAACTGATTATTGGTATTGATTTTTGTTTATCACTGCGGTCTCTGAGTGTTATTAATTATAAACAATTAGGTACACAGATAAAAATACGGAGTTGAATCTAACACCGTTTTAACTCTTTTCCGGTGTTCCCTCGCGACCATCCGTTCAAGGAGCCTCCATTTCGGAGTTAAATGTTTTGCTACTAAACGGATGGAATACAGAGATAATTTTGCTTTCCATAGGGGAAAAAACATCTTTAACGGAGGCAACCTAATCCGTTAAGGACCAATTTGTCTCTCTTATGCAGTTTTACTATTTTGCAATAAATGTAAAAGTTTCCGAAATGGAGAAATTTTAACTCCTACTGCTGTTATTAAAATGAATAACGGATGTTGTTTCCCCCATATGTATGCAATACTACTATCGTATCAGATAAAATTATCTCCGTTGCTAATGCAAGTAACTCCACTTGGAAATAATTACATCCGCAATAAACAAACGGACGGTATTAAATAAATCCACAGTGAATATAATTTTCTCCGCCAGAGAAAAGATTTTGCTCCGTATTGGATCAAATTATTTCCGGTACGGAAACATGTTAACTCCGTTTCGGAATGTATTTCATCCTTTACACATGAATTTATTTCCGTTAAGAAGGTACCTGCCACAGAAGTAGAAGAGAATATCTCTCTAGTGAAAAGGTTTTTAACTCTATTTTTATGTTACCTAGCTCCATAGTAGCTAAGTTTAACATCATATTGGAGTTAATCAATGAGGGCTGTTCTATGTGGGCAGAAGCACGCTTGCTCAGTGCATTTATTCTATTATTTATCATTAAAAATGCATCAAAAATGTCGTCGAACCTCAAGTTCTTGAATTATTTTTGATATATTCCTAATGATTACTAGGATAGACACACTAAGCACATCCTCTTCTGCGGTCACAGAGCAGCCGTCATTGGAATTGCTTTAATTTATCCATAATATAGTCGCTTCTTCGAGTTTGGTACCGACCGTGAGTTGAAGGCACGACACAGTTGAAACACCACGGATTCAGCTAAGATAAACGTGCTTTTATTCAGGAGCTAACACCTAGAATGTACTGGGGGCCAATTAAAAATTGGTACATCGTAGATTGAAAATTAAATAAGGATGCACAAGTTTCTTACCTGCTTTATCTACATCTGCCTTGGTGATGTTTGCTCCCATAACTCTTACCCATCTTTTACGATTTTCGTACCTTACTCTGATGTGTATTTTATAAATTTCAGGTACAGTGCATTCCGCCATATCCTTCTCCATTCTCGAACTATTGCAAAGTGACCACGTCCAGACTTGTTGCACATGCGCTGCACTAATATCGCTTTAGTAAATGCGCATGCCCTAAGCAAACTTGTAGGGAAACAGTTACGATTTGGAGAACAAATGTTCCCAATCGGAGGTATCCTTTCCCTTTTTGGCGTTGAGGTATTAGCAATAGAAACATCTGTTAAGTAAACAAATTATCACCTCCGTGAAGGAGAAAATATAATGCAATGTTAGGGATATTTGTTCACATTTAGGGCTTAAATACGGTAGTGTAGATGCGGAGAGAAAGCGGAGATTATTTCTTCCTTGAAAATCGTGTTAGAAGGCGGAGTAAATTCAATCTCTCCGTTTTGGTTGAGATTTTGTACAAAACCGAGGAAATACTTTCTGTTTTCAGCTATGGCAACTCCTTTTTGGAACAAAATATTTCCAAAACGGTGACTCCTTATTTCACTCCCTCAAATTTTTACCTGTGTAGTAAGTTACTTTTGTAAATGTAGATACATTTCAATACCTTTTTAGGAATAAGAATCTAGAAGTAAGTATAGTATTGCAGTTTTTAGGAGCCCAATTTATTAAACATCAAATTGTGTCCATGCAAATTTATCCTTGACCCTCAAAGTTATTTAAAATATAGTGTAGGAGCAAGATTTTGAATTATCTTAGGCGGAAACTTCACCTTTTAAAATAGAGATGCGATTTTTAGGTTAGATCAGGACAATGCGGACAATACTTAATCTAATTTAGTTAATTTAACACTTAATTAAAACAGTTATAAAACATAGGAAAGAAGTCATTGGAATTTAACGTGCGCCTGGCTGCATATTCTAATTTGAGTTGGTGGACTGATCATTGGTAAACAATCGAAGCCAGATATCTGTTAGAAAGTTTAAATTCGAGAATTCTTTTCTGTGGTCATCACAGCAGACGGTTGCTTCGTTAGCTACTCTTAGAATTTTATGCCAGGCATTCAGAAATAGTCCAGTTCTACTAAATTTATACCTAAAACGTTTCGATATATTACCTATTTAGTATTTAAATTCACTTTTACCTGAATAACCTGAACGATATGGATAGACCAACATGCAAATATTTTAAAGCTTCAAACATTTTTAAATATCTCCGGAACTCCTCAGTTTTACTTTACGCGTGATGATTGTTTGAGTAGGCGTGTCGCATATCCATACCGTCCATGTTTTTTATGTTGAAAATTATTTTGTTATAGTCTTACAGTTATTACTTTTTTAATTTCTTCTTTTCTTGGTTTTAAGGTCACAAATATGGAAATGAATATGAATGACTACTACGTTTCGTTTCATTTTAAAGCTTTTTCAAGTATAAAAATATAAAATGTAAAAAGTAAATTTTATATTTCTATACTTAAAAAAAGCTTTGAAATAAAGCGAAACGTAGTAGTCATTGATATTCATTTCCATATTTGTGACCTAAAAACCAAGAAAAGAAGAAATTAAAAAATATATATACATGCTCAAGAAATGAAGCTTTAAAAATAGTTATTATTGTGGTTACAGTTCGTTTTTGGTTTAACTTTGTGCGTTGTTTTATTCTCAGTACGATTATCATAGAACTTCAGTGGCATTTGTTTTTATTGTAATAAAGTGATTAATGATTTATTATGAACATGTGAATAAAAGGCAGTAATGTAAAATCGCGAATTCTTGACAATTTACAAACACCCATTATTTGCGCTCTTGTGTGTGTGTGTGTCTTACAGTATTAAGGCAGTTCAACGTTAATACTGTAAGACACACGTAGTTGTACATAACTTTGCTTAGACACCATAACTTTTATAAATAAAGTGCCTTTATATACTATTTCAGTGTTGTATTTATATCCACATTTTATCATATGTATGTGTGTATACCAAATATTCCATAACTATAATAATACAATTTTGTAATAATTATACTATTATAGTAATGAAATATTACCCAAATAAAACTCTTGAATATTAAAAGTATATAAAACGACCCATTTGGATGTACCGCCAAATTAGTTGTATGTCTCTCACAATAGCAAAATAGATGGGTTAGGTATTTTAATAAAAGGAAAATGCTTATGTTCTTTTAAAACTGTTTTTGTTGCAGGATTCGTCTGAGTTTGTGCTTACATATTAAAATGACATTTTATACATCATTAAACTACCCGAGAAAGGACATTTGAGATGCCCAATTTAGGAGACAAAATCATCTCTATTGATTTGTTAAGAAACAGCTGAAGTGTTGTCTTGACAGGTGGTGTCCCGTGTAATCTAACTAATAAAAGATCACTGGTCGCGATATTCAAATTAGAGAGGTCGTTAGGATAAAATGAAAGAGTCAAAATATCATAATTATTGTATTTAGATCAGAAAACCGAAGCGTTTATAAACATAAATAAAAGTAGTGACTGTTAAATAAAGTAAAAATAAAAATAAATAGAATATATTGTAACTCATGTTATATTAAATTTTAAAACAAAGCGATATACAGACAGCACCGTGAAAAATAATAGCGCTATATTTTCAACATTCAATTTGGTAAGGTTTCTATAATATTGAGCCTCTTTAATAGTAACTATTGTTAGTACGTAGGCGGCTCTGGGCTATATAAACTTTAAATTTGAATGTCCACTGCTATTATTTTGCACAGTGCTGTGTATTGTTCGTCCTCTCTGATGTCTAAATGGAGTATTGTGACCAGTTGTCCTTTATCTACTGGTGATATGAGACACTTGTGCATGCACTAACCTATCTGTCAAGACACCTTTTTTAGCTTTCGCCTACGCCTCGTGCCTGTCACACTGTAAATGACACCTACAGCATTCTAATGTAAAAAAACTATTGGAATCGTCGACTGCTCTAAACGGGAATGTATTGCAGGATATGGTATACTACTAAGAAAGTCTATTTATATTTATATATGTAATATTCATTTCCTTAGTATTCTTATTTGGCTTGCTTAGTATGCATTTGAAAATTATTTGACGGTTCGGTAAATATAAAATTTATGTAAAGAAAGATTACCTATGAATTTTATAAAGAATTACCAAACGTGTGTGAATATAGAACAACTGTTGATTAACCAAAGTTACAGAAACAGGCAATAAGTTTATTCGCGGTCATATTAAACAAAAGAAGAAAACAATTGATTTCGATTGATTTAAGTAAAAAATGTATCAAACGCAGCAAGTCTAGAACTTTCACAAAATTATTAAACATTAAACATCCACAACGCATTAAAAAAAGCGGATTCCTACAGTTTTTTGAATTACACAGTTGAAGATTATTAAAAAACATAGATTTTTTTAAACCTGTTAGTTCTTGTAAATAGGTTTCTCGAACTTTAATTTAATACTCTAGATAGATTCAATGAAGTTAAAAGAAAGTAACTCAAAGTTCCTATTTTTCTTAATTCGGTTATATAAGAAAATATATTTAAGTGATTTGTACTTCGGCTATTGTATCTTCTCGCCAGGTGACCTCGCTCATTACGGAATATCTAATGTCATCTTGATAAAGCAACAAATTTAACGTAATTGGAGCTCAGGAAAATCGATGAATAGGTGCATTAAATATGTATATGAATATTAAACACAAGCGATGTCAATAAATTTTTTGAAAAAACCTGTGGCCTGTCAATTAACGTTAAATGTATTGATTTTGGACTCATTAAAACATTCTCCTTATATACATTACAGCCGTTGCAAGTTTACATAAATCGATGTGATCTTTATGAGAAGTGGTCAAATAAACAAATTTAATCGTTGCAAAGATTACAAGCTTTTTCATACTGTAAAAACCTTGCAATCTTTGGAAATTCACGGTCCTGTCGGCCTTTCAAGATCTGATATCGACATATGTCGATTTGTCGTACGAATCTACATATGCCTCGCTAGCTCAAATGGTAGAGCACTCGTCCGGCAAACGAGAGTGTGTAAGTTCGAATACTGCGTGAGGAAAATTTTTCTTGGGAAAAATTCCTTTTAATTATTGCAGTTATTAACAGAAATACATCAATTCGTTAAATTTAATTGTTGTCGCATATTTTTCAGTGGATCGTCTAAGATATAAAAAGAATTATAATCCATAAAATACTTTTCGTTGAAATAGAAAAATATCACATTGGTTTCGAATATTAAAAATTTAAGAGAATAAACAACAACCTGAATTGTCCTTCTAATACCAATATTTTAACATGTGTCTACGTCTTATTTTAATTTTTAACTAATAAAATTTTCATCATGACGTCTATTAATATATTATTTTGATTCTTTTATTTTTTGACAATCCTACTTAACATTTTTCACCTGATGATGATTTCAAATCGAAACATGTAGTGAAAAGAAAATAATAAAATAGATTGGAATTTAAATGATTTTACATTTATTTACATCTAGAACATATCCCTGAAACTAAAAAAAAAATTTAAATTCTGAAAATTATTCAATAAATCTTGGATAGGAGCCCACATTGCGTGAAAGTGATTTTTAAAATTAAATGCATCACCGCCGTGGGGCCATATTACTTGATTTTCTTAAATGAAATATCCTAGTTTTTATTCGACTTTTTGCAACTATGACGCATTTTTGACAACCCTTTGTATATCTACTTCCAACCTGTTGCACTTTTTGAGATAATGACAATTTTTACAAGGCGAAGACTAACGTAGATACCTTACATCTAGGCACCTGAATACTTTAGAGCAATACATATTATTTTTATTATATTATATATGTGTATGCACATATTTGCAAAAAAACCTCAGAAACAATAAAATTTAAATGATACATAAAACCAAAATACTTCGAGGTATGTTGAAGTTTGAATATACTTGACTTTTTCGTGACAGATAGACAGTTAGGTATACCAATTTTAAAACATGTTTAAGTTTTCGAATGAAGACTATTAAGATATGATAATAATTTAATAACTTTTGAGCATTTAATTTAATTTCGCTTTTATTCCCAAATATTTTGTTTTTATATGTTTTTTGATAAGTTCTTAGTAATTAATGTAATTTACTTTCAATAGATTATACATATTTGCCATTTACCTACATATATTTTTTTGTTTTAAACTCAAGTTTTTAAAAATTAATGAGCATTCAGGTGCTTGGATGTGAAGTATCTACGTTAGTATTAGCCTTGTAATTATCATTATCTCGAAAAGTAGAACAGATAGGTTGGTAGGAGACATATAAAAAGTTGATTCGAAAAAATGAATAAAAGTAGGGTATTCTATTTAATTCCCCCCAAAGCGAGGATGTAATTAATTTTAAAAATAATTACCACATAATAATAATAATAATAATAATTTATTTCAATCGAGACCTCAAATAGTAGGCATGGACATTGTCAGTACAAGATAAAGTAAAGTATAATATATATATATATAAAATAAATAAATTTGTGTAAAAATTAAAGATACGGATAAAAGCATATATAAACATATAGTGTATATAAACAAAAAGCGTGTATAAACTTGAAGTGTATATAAACAACGGACTACAAAAGAAACAAACACATACGCAAGTGTACAATGTCAACAAGTTAAAACCTAATACTAAAAACTCTTCGAGTGAATAACACTCATGGTCCAAAGCAGTCTCTTGACCGTGTTCTTAAGTTGCCGTTCGTCAACAACTTCACACTGTTTGGCAGATGGTTGTATATCTTAAACGCAAAGTAGTTCGTTGACATCCGTGATTTGTTATACGATGTGGGGGTGGTATTAAGTCGCCCTTATGTCGGTGTTGTGGTGATGTACATCGCTGTGCACTACGTACTTTGATTTGTTAGCATGGACATAGAGTACGCAGGTTAAAATGTAAGAACACGGTAGGGTAAGTATACATGTCTCCTGAAAAGTGTTCTGCAAGATGTTCGGTGGTCAACATTGCTCAAAATTCTTACTATTTCCTTCTGTTCAGAAATATTCTTGTTGCTTCAGAGAGTGTCCCACAATAGCACAGCATACGTCGCTCTGCTGTGAACAGTGAAAATAGGCAGTTCTTGCAGCCTCGTATGTAGCCACTTCCACTGCTCTTCTGACTGCGTAAATGGCCGATGAAAGTGCCCTTGCTGTGGCATCGATGTGTACCCTATAACTGAGGTTGTCGGAGATGTGGAGGCCGAGGAAGCATACAGTTTTTGTTTCGGCTAAAACTTTAGTTGTAAGTGTTAATGTCTGAGTTTTGTTTTTGTTTAAAGTCAATCCACTACCTCGGAACCACTCATCAGCTTCCATTAACGCTAACTCGGATTTCTTTGCCAGGTCTTCATGCATGTTTCCCTTTGTAAGTAGCGTGGTATCGTCGGCGTACAAACACAACAGATTGCAGTGCACATTCCGCGGCAGATCATTGATGTACACAAGAAACAGCAAGGGTCCCAACACCGACCCTTGAGGAACGCCATTGAACACCGGTCACCAATCCGACAATATACCCCGTCACAGCACCACTTGCCTTCTGCTGCTAAGATAAGACTCAATGAGCTTGAGTGCAGATCCTCTGACACCATAATGATCCAGTTTAGCTAATAAAATGGGAACGTTACGCAGTCAAATGCTTTAGAAAGATCACAGCAGGTAAGCATTACATCATTTTTCTCATCGAATGCTGCCGTTATCGCTTCTACTATTTCCGTTGCAGCTGTACTATGGATCTTCCATGACGATAACCATGTTGCTCTTTGCAGTAGATGTTGTGCTTTACGAAAAAGCGTACCAAGCGATTTTTTATTGCAACTCAATATTTTGGAAAATATGGGTACTAGAGCAATAGGTCTGTAATTGCTTACATCTCTTACATCACCTTTTTTGTGTACAGGAGTGATTTTGGTGAGCTTTAACTCGTCTGGAAAGTTACCTTCCAGCATACACATATTTAAAGCGTGAGCTAAAGGAGCGGCCACATCGTGTTTTTAGGAAGTTTATAATATCTGACACAGCCCGTAAATGTCCAATGACTACTGTTGCTTAGTTGCTGGATTATACTGTCTACTTCACCCTCGGTAATTGGGTGAAGAAATATAGAGCACTCTAAGCTCGGCGAGGCTTGTTCGAGGAATACATGATGACTCTGATTAGGACTCGGTAAGTCATTTATTAGTTTATCACTAACTCTACTAAAGAAGCCGTTGAACTCGCTAGCGCTCAAACCACAATCATTTTTGAGGCTATTCTTACTCTCTAAATTAGTTTCCCGTTTTATTACGTGGAATTATAATAAATAAATATAAATAATGTGGGCCCTACTGAAGATTTGTTGTTAAATTTTCAGAATTTCCAAACTTTCATTAGTTCCCGAGATGTTATGATAGCAAGGCGTCGCCACCGTAGAATAATACATTATTAATAATAAAACAGCTATCTATAATTATTTAGCAACGTTTCGCTTAATACAATTCATATTAATTTTTTTTATTTTTTATTTTATTATATCTTTTTCACTCTTAAACAAATTTAATATATGTAAAACAATTTCATTTTTATATGTACACAAACAACACAACAAAAAGGCATCCTAGCTAAATAGAAAACTTCTTGATTAATGTGAAAGTTACATTTTAAAATGGAATACCTATATGGTTTAAAGAAATTGGTCATATGTTAAGTCATGGCGAAATTGAATTAACTAAATTTTATATGCAACTAAATTTTATATGCAATTATCTATGTAGAAAACATCTTAATTAAATTTTACAATTTATCAAAATTGAGTACATGATCATAAAGAAAAGGCCTTCGGTGACAATGCGAATCCATGTGTTCTCGAAACAATTGCCCCAAATTAATGAAATCTCATGTAGTGCAGAGTAGGCGGATATTTTTTTGTCTGATTATTAATTATAATAATAATTTATCTACTGGCGCTGATAGATCCGTCATATCATCATCAATACATCGATTCATTAAGAACGTCATTATTGACAGCAATGCTTAACAGTTTAAGAGTGTGAACGTGAAGAATGAATTTTAAATTTACTTTTACTTTACATTTTTATACTTACTTTCCAATTTCATCTAGCAGGCGGCCATCTGTCATGAGCACTATGCACTTGATACTCATATTTTCATGATATAAATTGTGTAGTGTTAAAGTACAGTAATATGTAGCTTTTCATTACAAATGATTTTTACCGCTTATTACTTCCTGGATATTTATTTATTAATTTTAAGCTTATCTCCTATATTTTTGTAATTATAACCTGGGTTTCCTAAAATCTGTTTTGCCTTCTAATTATAATATCATGTTATAAACAAATTGAGGCAATTTAAATTTCGCTTAAAAAATAACCAACCCCAAATACTTCTGCTAAAAATATTGCGGCTAACGCGTACCGATGTTTATGGCTCTAGATAATAAAGCAATTATTGCGGAGGTTTACACCTGTGACATTTTTGGTTGAACGTTCCTGGTACATTCTTTTTAAAATATAGCCTCATTTTTCATACTTACATCCATTATTAATTTCCAGTTGAATCAAGAACTTAAATAAATTAAATTTTCGGTTTTATATATAGCTTGCCAAGTTGTTGAACATTTAATCAAAAAAAAATATGGAATATCATTTTATTTCATTCAAACAATGCCACAGCTTTGTACTTCACAGGGTCTTCAAAATTTGATATATAGTATGCAAGTTTCATATATATCAAAGAAAATAATATTGTGAACGTCGTACTTAGTATGTACTCTCCTTCTTTATTGTTTGAGGTAGAGCTACACCGTAAGACGTATTCTTCTTAAATTGTTAATGTAGATCCAAATTTATTTATTATTACCGGTAGAAGAATACGTGGACCTATTATCCTTAATAACAATTTTACGAGTGAACGCTATTTGAATTTACTATTAAATTACAAAAACGTCACTTTGTAATTTTCCTATGTATTTTGCTTCCAGGAAGAAATAGGTATAAATCAAAAAAATATATGAATTATTCTTATGACTTCGTTAGTTCTGTAAATAAACCCAACAAATTATACATCGGTGAAATCAGCAAATTATGCTCTTTATGATACAACCAAAGCCACCTATGGTTTGTATTTAAAATAAGAAAGTTTCTGTAAAAATCTCGAAATAGGAAAGAGTTACATAGGTTTCACTAACGTATTTGAATTCTACGTAAAAATGTATCTTCACACTGTCAAAATATTATTTTAGTACCTTTTACAATGAGCTAGATGACAAAATTTAAATTGCCGATTTCTAGGTTTTCTCCTATAACAATTGTCTAATTTTTTCTTTTGCTTGTAAAAGTATGCAAATAGTGACTGATTGCTACACATAATTTTAGTAGTCTATCTGATTGCGCTCCCGTTGTAACGACGTCAGAAGGGATAAGCGCCCACGTCCATGTGGAAGACCGCTGATAGAAAAGAACAATCGTGATTGCCAAACGCAGCCAATGGCGATTGTTCGAATCAATGGAAGTGTGTTGAAGAGTTGACTTGAGGATGTCATCCACCTCGTACACGGATACCCTACCTAACCTCATCGGTAGGGGGACTCAAAGTTCGCTTAGAGTAAGAGAAAACAGAATGGTTAATTTAAGTAACACATTTTATTTTTCCTAAAATAAACCCCATGAACAAATACCAATACAAAAGGCTCAAGGTTGAGTAAGATACAAGTTGACTCTAGTAAATATAGATTTAGAAATAATGATTAGAAAAGAAAAATTAGAAAGGCGAGTCAGTGTCGAAAAACAAAGATAAAAAGGTTTAAGCTTTTAATTATGGACAATGAGTTCATTTAAAACAAGAGCTGCTGTATTTAGCTTTCTAGAGGGAGATTTTGCGCAATTTACTTTGAATTCTGAATTTCGTAAATAATTCACAACTTGAATTAAGTTTCAGCACTTCGCTGTGTTTTAGATCACATTAGGGAGATTAAAAGATAATAACATGTATAAAATACTGCTAAAGCAATACGTTACAAGAACCAAATCATTAAATATTACTGTTGCTGTTCGTGGTGAAAAGGGGATTAACAACTTTGTGGTTATGGTATAATTTATTTATTTTGTTGCATAATTACCAGGAGAGAGTGTAAGCATAATCGAATTTAAGCTCAAGCTAATTACACAACGGCAATCCTAAATTCATTTGTTATAGACTTGTCTAAAAGTAGCTTTAGAGATCATTGGGATTCTGTTGGCGCACCTGTAATATAAAAATAACTAAACGCAGGAATTTATAGCTTACTTTAGTATCCAGATATTTTTTTCAATAACTTAAAATTATGAAGTATGCTCTTAAAAAAGTTTTAGCTTTCGTTTTCCAACAACTTTGATAAATTCTAACAGAGTGGAGTAGTGCACTTACTTGTAAATGCAAAATTATTACAGAGCACCGCGACTTTAACATTCACATTACAAATACTACCCATATACAAGATATCTGCAGTGCAGTGGCTTAAAATTCTTTCCCATTGATTGTAATGGTATATAATTTGAAAATCTTTTCATTCCTTCCGCAAAAATCTGAATCTCCACCAATACTTACATCATTAAGTAGGTAAATAAGTCTTTATTTCTACAGTGGTATTACGGTTTCAGTTATAAACTAGAAATGGCGTCAGCAAAGAAGAAACACTAGTTACACTAGATGCATTTTGTTTAATCGGTTAGAAATGTTTGTATTGCATATGGTTTCATATTACAGAGGTATGAGTAAATCGCTCTTTTGAATTTGTGTAGGTTACTGCTTGATTCAATATGATTTGGTAATCTGTTGTGCAACTTTACACAGTTGTGCATTATGCCTTTTTTTAGTTTTAGTTTAACTATAATTTATTTAATCTCTTGTTTTATAGTAGTTGTTCAATTTATGATTATCTGTTATTATTTAATGTATTAATTTTAAATTCAAAAAGATGCTTCCAATAACAATGATTTTTTTATTAAGCAAAACAAAAAGCAATAACTGAGAGCAAGTAGATATTTTAATAAATTTTCTGAACGTATTAATAGTAACAGAAGAATTATGAAAGCTTTGCAGAAATCGCATAAGATTCCTTTAGGTTTCTTATACAGCCAATAATCGCATCATTTAGAAAATTATATCGAAATAAGCTAAGCTACATAATTTAGTCGTAAAAAAAAGTATCTTCCTACCAACAATTTCAAAATCTTAATAAATGTTTCCTTGCCTTGCTTGAAACCGAACACTTGTAGGTGTTAATGATGAATAATACCGAGATAATTTAAACATGTATGCTTAGGTCTGCCCGGATTTGAGGTATTGTACGTATTTGGTCAAGCGCTAGCTAGTGTGTTAGGTAACAAAATTACAACACCCATACTGCGGTTTGGACGCCCCTTCGTTATTTAGGGCGCACAATAAAGGTTAATCAGGGTATTGTGTAATCTAGTTTATTTCATATTGCGAATAATATAAAAGTGGTTGGCTTTACATTTATTTATTCAGTAATTGTAAGGAGAAATGAATACGTCATTACTTCGCTCGCTAGTTAATATTCCACAACATTGTAAGCAAACATTAAATGTGCCGTTTTCTTTCCTTAATCCTTAACCAGACAGATGGCACTTATAGATTAAGCGATAATGTACAGCACTTAGTCTCACAAGGAAAGCCTCCCAAACGTTAAGTTCAGATTTGGTGCCGGATCCGTCAGTTGATAGTGGGGACCTCTTTGAGTACTTTTGTAAAATAGCAGCCCCAGGTGGCCGAACGTTAATTTTTTTAAAGTCTAATATAGTTTTAAATCTCGCATAGGTGCCTAAATACGCTCAATAGTCCGTAATCGCATAGCCATAGAGCACCTAGCATGTATTCCGTTGGCCTGGGTTTGAATACGGCAGTTGAATGCTTTTCTAGGCTTTAATCTTTTCAAATTAAATACTAGAGTGATAATAAAGACACAAAGAAAGAAGGTTAAAAGAAATTAATTTGCACAGGCTGTGGCTAATATGGTTTAATTAGCTATGTTTTATGTATTGGGTAATAATCAGATCACCATTAGACGTTTTCGATTGTACATTGGTTTTAACCAGGTATCATTCGGTTATAACCAATAGTATTAGACTGTGTTTTTCGTGACGTCACAGTTCCAACCTGGTTAAACCAATTTTAACCGGAGTCCGGACTTGGGTATTAAACGTTTTTAGCAATATACATAACCTCTTCTTACTGTTTATAGCTGTTTGCAACGGGTGGCAATCCTAAGTTTTCATCAGTCGTAGAAAAAGTATTAAAAATGTTGCTTAATTTATAATTAATAATATAAATGTTGAGTTTGAAGAAACTGATAGTATAGTTATAGATATTTAATCCACGGTAAATAATAAAGATATGTGTTTTACATTATTCTTAATAAAATTTCATTTGCAGATGATAACTTTATGTATGAATTTTGTAGGAGGCCATTAATAGCGGCAAATTAAAAAATACGGCTTATGCGATATAGGAAACTTTACAACTACACTATTAATTGAATATTTTTATGAGTGACATTCCATTAATATTAATTATTTTAATTAATATCGTCAACTGCGTTACTGAATACATGCGTATTCTAAATCAGTAAAAAAAATTAAGTTTACCAGGAAACCCAGCGATTTCTGGCTGCTGAAATAACGTACTTCCCTGACGTAGCAATAATTATCTTACTTGATAGTTTTACAAACATTCTAATAGTTCATTTATTAATACACCTGCTGTTGAATTTGCAACATTGAAGCGATCTGCAATAGACGCAATTGTCTCTCATTTCGCTAAATACCAAAGCCTCATCAAGGGACATTTTTCTAATGGCACTGCCATGCATCCGCCTATATTTTTTCTTGTAAAATTTGAGTGTACTAGACGGACTAAGCACTGAGAATTTATCGACTTGCATTAAAATGCATATAAAAATCATACGCCAGATATCTATTAACCCAAGTTTCGAATAATCTGTATTCTCATGTCTACTCTTTCGTATAAAAGAATAATTTTATATGCACAATTTTTTAAAATGACAGGCAAAACATTCAAACTGTTGTTTGGAGAATGAGTGATAGCGTCCAACAGCCTAATGCAAGACGCAAATATTTCCTTTTCAGTAATTCTCTTATACATTTCGTAAAAAGAGGCTAGTGTAACGTTAGTATTTCGAAAATATAAAGCCGAATGTTATAACCTACAACAGTTATAACCAAACCTGTATAACCGTTTACATTCGATCGGATAACTTGTTGTGAATACCCGGTTCTTACCTATCACGTCATGGTTCAAACTCATTGGTTAACCAGCTGTGTACAATCGAAAACGTCTATTGATTCATTCCGTTAAAGTAAACAATAAGAGAATCTACAAATATTTCTTTTAAAGTAACCAGGTATGGGTACTTCATAACATTTAAATGTTTGTAATTTCGTTAATTGCCTTGACAATAAAGATTGGCGTGGATGATATTTATCTCTCTCACACTATACGAAAGTTGAAAGTTCACTACAATAAGCACTACTTAGATCTTACCTCTAAGGCTCATTTGCAGTATTAGTTATTGCTTTAGAAAAGTTATTTCGATAAACCGTAACATTACGCGAATCAAAAAGTACAGGCTATGCGTAATTCAATCCGAAATTGTGCTTCCCTTTACAATAAATCAAATAATAAAATTGGAGGCCAGATTAATTGCGAAATGTGCCCAGAGATCGCGAGCGCTTTGTATTGCAATGTATATAATTATCCGCTAACAGACGTTAGCGAACGACGAAAGACCCGCATTAATCATAATTAGTTAGAAAAGATTGCTTTTCTCTGAAAACAGCCGCTATGCTTGCTTCCATTACTTTTCTCTTAAGAAATTAATTATAGTGTCGTATAATCGGTATTTTTAACTTAAGTCCAAGCGGGAACAGGATGATAACTTTAATTGAATTAGTCCTATTGTTATATTTCACGCGTCAGTAGATATTTTTTAACTTACATTGACAGTGTTTGCCTATATGTTTTTTCTCCGATTATTAAACTATTTTACAAACCAGTTGGGAAATAACAAAAATTCATACACCGTTCAAATTTGCATTTCATTTAAAATCATGTTTCGACTCGTGAGGATCATCTTCAACGTCAGTTTCGGTATAATGTCAATGACACCATTGTTACCTGTTTGTTATAAAATGAAAAAGGCCTAAATAAATAATTATTTAAATGTTGCCATTAGTTTCGCCCAATTTTTTAGGTAAAAGAATTTGCTTTACATTGAGTTTCTAAGCAGTTAGATGCTGGAAATTTTCTTAAATCTTAAAAATCAAGATTTTTCTTGATTAACATTTACATATTACTAATTAATTTTCGTTTATCATCCACTTTTATTAATTAAACCTTCTATTTATTTGAAATAAAGCGATTTCGGGATTAAATAATGAAAACGAAGGGAATCATACACATTCCTCATTGTGTTTCGTCTGTTTGTGAAAGGAATTAGTGGAAATATCTTTGGCTCAAGTATTAATTAAAATGGGAAGACGGAGAAAGAAATTTATTCAGTTCACAAAGGATTCAAATACCAACAATAAGAAATCCTTTGATTAAAACCACTTTCATTGTTTCAGTGTTAAAGGCATTATTTCAGCAATTTTTATTCCAGTATTCCGTTTATTACCAGTTGTGAAATTTAAGGGTTTTAGGAACCATAAATTATGTTTGCCGGTATTTTATACTGCCGCCACGCAATTAACAAGCCTACATATATACATTACCGGTCAAAGTTTTTTGGCTACTCTTAAAATTGTTGGTGAAGTGTGATGATCGTAATACTGTTGAAAACGAAAATTGCTAAATGTTGAAGTAATTCTAGAAATTGGAAATTATGTTTTAGTAATCTTCCACCTAAACATTTCATTTTAATTTACTGCAGTACCCAGAGTAAACTACGAAATGGTTTCAGTATAAAATGTGGATGGAAGAGGGAGGATAAATATGTATACATATGATTAATAAAAAAATGACATCAGATAATGCATTGTTGCCAAATTTGTCATTTATTTTTGAATTACCGATGGCGCCAATTTCTAGTTATTTACTAAGATAGTGGTAATCATAGCAATACGTTAGAAATGATACAATTCATAAAATATAGTAAGTATGTATTGCGGTTGTTGTTGCTTTTGGATTGACGTTTCGCTGATCATACTGTCAGTTTTTAGAAAACTTCCAAAAAGCAAAAACATTACTACACTCGAAAGACATTCATATCGTGAAAGCCTACACTTAACTATTCGTAAAATATAAAAAAAACGGTAGCTTTATTCACTTTTGCATCAAGAGAACTCGGTTTAATAATAAAAAAAAAAATGCAGGTTACTTGATTACAGATATCTACACTTCTAATTCCCATAAGATTCCAAGAGGCATGATATGGGCACGCAGACTGCAGAAGTAGGAACCATTAGCACAGAAACTCAAACTGATTGTAATAACGAAACTTAAATAAAAATACTCAGGTTGGGAAGTTGCAGCCTACAGCAAGACGCAAGCTATTAATTTTGGCCGATAAGCAGGGACGAACATTTTCAGGTTTAACCTTAAAAAACTATAATGTATGCACTATATTTAAGCCAAATGCTACATTTAACTCCATTATAAATGGCCTACCGGATCTAATTAAAAGGTATACCAGAAGAGATTGCGTTTTTATTAGATGCAGTATGTACGATCTCAGGATTAACGTTGAAAACATATACCAAACCTTCAAAGCCGCACCAATATAATATTATCGATTATTCCTTACTCATGTGCTGATTTTAATTTAAACATGGGAATATACCAAATAAATAAAAGATGAAATTGTATTAAATATTTGGAAGGTTATAAGCATGTTACAATTTTGGACATTAATTATCACTTTTCACGATGTTGTTTTACACCGGGAGATTTGAATTTGAGTTTACATAAGAAAGCAGAAGTGGTTAACTCACTCATTGCAACGTTGGAGGAACTTAATACAAGGATAATGGAGTCCACACACCAACTATTTAATACAGAAAGTGAACAAGTAAATTTTATCCTAAAGAAAAACCAAAAACATCGAATACAGTAAATAAAATGACGGAAGCAGGACTTAATATATTTTATCTTAATGTTAGAAGTGTAAGAAATAAGCTACCTGACTTAGAACTTTGTTAAAAGAAAATAACTATACCGGATATTGTGTGTCTGGTTGAAAACTGGTTTGTTTCGGTGGAAGAAGCGCAAGAGTTTGCTACTAAAGGCAATTAATTAATTAATTAACCTTGCTGCGGTATTTTGTCGCGAAAGTAGATCTGGGGGTTGCGTAAGCATACGTACAAAGGATAATCTGGAAGTGAACAATTTCTTGATAGACGTACCAGTACTGGATGAGGACTTTGAGTATTGTGTAGCAAAGTTTAAATATAAGGAACGAATGTATAATTTTTTGTAACCTCCTAACTGATAACACTGCGTAGGCTTTCACGGCCGGTGTAACTATAACTAACAGCTTCTTGCGGGTTTCGCCGTGTGTCAAAACTTATCGCTCGACGTTTCGCTGTTCATACTGACACTTCTTCAGGATAACTGAACTGTTCAGTTATCCTGAAAGAGCTGTCAGTATGAACAGCGAAACGTCGAGCGAAAGTTTTGACACACGGCGAAACCCGCAAGAAGCTGTTAGTTACTCCTAACTGATCTTTTGCTTAGGACTGCGCTGGGAACACTATACTCAAAGCCTTGTGAGTACCCTTAATTCCTGTTGCCACGCTTGTTAAATTGAGGCAGCATGTTGATATATCAACTTTAACAACATATTATTATGCAAATGTCTTCTCCCGTTTAAGGTACGGGTTAATATTTTGGGGCTCCGCAGCCAGTTTCATTAAAGTATTTCGTAGCCAAAAAAGAATAATTAGAGCAATGGCTGCGGTTAACTATGGAAGCATTGTAACCCACTGTTTCTACAACTACCCTGTTTATACGTATACGAGTTCGGTTTATTCGTTTAGAAAAATAAAGGACTTTTACGAGAAATGCTGACTCTTTACTCATCATGATACTAATCTGCCAAACGTTTGAGAATTCCACGCACACAACACCTTTCTATGAGAACGGTCCGAGATATAGAGCAATCAAAGTATACAATAAATTACCATCTAACATAAAGGAAGCAAAGTCATTACAATCATCTAAAGGTCGGCTGAAAGCATGCTTAATAGATGAATGTTTTTATTCAGTAAATGAATTCTCCACACCTGCGCCATTGTAAGTTTGTGTTTTTTTGTTGTTTGTTTTATTTTAATTGTCCAATCGCATTATACTTTATATATTACACTTTGACGAAATCTCTATCCTTTTGGATCTATGGTAAATAAACGCTATTATTATTATTATTATTATTATTATTATTATTATTATAAGAGAAACATACAGAGCCAAACGGTGTATTTGAATAACTACAATACAACTATCTGCAATTATACCTAAAAAGATCAGCAATCCGAACTTTCACCTAACTTTCATTACCTTTCTCATGGTTTACCAAGTTCTAAATTAGAATTCATTAAAAGGTATTTTCATAAGCCACACTTTTATTATAATTTAATTATATATGACAACTTACATTCTTAACTAATTTTACATTATCTATTTTACGACTCTTTTCAACCGTACGTAAGCCTACATTAATTTATTGAAATTTGAGGTGTACTCTTTGACAAATTTTGATTGATCTTTTAGTTTGCCCAATGTATAATATTTAATCAGAATCATTACAAGACGTTTTGCAAATTTCTGATTTTTCGAAGTTTTTTACTTGACCTTTAGGTTTTCCCAGAAAAAGCCTTGCGCTATAAAAGCTATCAAATTAAAGTTAAAACAACTCTAAGAAAAAAAAAATATACTAACGAGTGAGTGATATCTACTAAAATTGGATTTTAAATTTATAAAACTTGTAAAGAACAAATAAAAATAAAATAATTAATGTGATTAGAATACAAAAAAGAAGATAAGGTAAACAATGTGAAACAGACAGCACATTTTAAAATATAAAACTTATTTGGCTAGTAAATTATTAGCATACTTCTTGCATGGATGATAAATCATTTTCACTATCAGAACAAATAAAAATTCTTATTTTCTATAATGATGCCATTTGCCTTTTTTTAATAAAAGAGAATGATGAATATTGTCGGTATCCTGTAAGCGTCGAGCAAGATTTTTAAAGCACGTTCAGAGATTAACTGAGAAAGAATGTTCAAATTAAGAAAACCTGATTCGCAGACAAACAGAGTTAAAATAAATGACGACTGATACAAATCTTTCCGGAATGAACGCCCAAAAGGTTTCGCCGATGTTTAAAATTAGATTCTTTTAGTCAAGTGCAGTTTTACCTTATATATATTTGTTTATATATCTATTATTACTTATTTTTTGTAGAGAGATATACTTAAAAAAGTGTTAGGATTTCGAATATTATGTTTTTACGCACCACTCATATGTATAGATAGTAGGTATTATTGAACGGTTTATATTCTGCTAAATACTACAAAAGCTGGTTCCTGACAATAACGATAATAACAATGAGGTTTAGACAATTAAAAGTTTTAACAATGACTCGGTTAAATTTATATGTATGTAAATACGTACTTATGTATATTCATACATGACAACCGCAGGCGTCACAAGAATTGTTGGCTATCTGCGTTCGATTTATATCCATACAGATGTTTGTCAAAGTAAATTTTACTATAGAACATTACACAACGGTAGCGAAATATTCTCAACAAATAGGTACACCTCTCTTTGTTTACGGGAATAATTTGCTTTTAGCAGGAAATAATTTTTTTTGCAAATTGCCAAAATATGAAATATATTATATATAAATTACTGCTACAATTTTCACAGAATAAGGGTTTATCATTTGCGGTTTTTCAGTCTTTGTTTCGGGCCTAACTTCGACCCTTCATCAGACCTGTAATTAAATTCAGTGACCAAAAAACAATAAGATTATTGCTATTATAAAGATTAGTTCTTACAATCGGCGAAGCAGCGTGAAGCAGAGATTTAAAAAACATCAAAAATTGAGAGTATACAATTTCAACTGATTAAATTTAAATAAGTAGCATATAAGACACTTTAAGGTCACTTACTTAAGGAAGCACTAATTACTTTGAATAAAATGGTTAAGACACATACAAACATGTTAAAATCTGAGTCAATACTAAGAAGAGAAACTGTAAGATGCAACCCTCTTCTCCCCGTCTCCCGCATTAAAAATAAAATAAACAAGTATTTACAATGTTCCCGACAAGATATGAAAAGGACGCAAACAAGCGAACAAACCAAAAAAGAACAGGGCCCAAAAAACTCTAACAGCAAAACAACTGTAATATATTTAAAAGTGTAGACTGCAAAAATATTAAAATTATATATTATTCAATTTAAAATCTTTTAATACTGATTTGTATGGTTCGAGTGAATTAGTTGACTGCTCTTTTGTATTTAAATTCTCACTAATTTTGTAGGTAGCTAAATTTTCTAAAAAAAAATCTTTTATTATGATTATTTTCGTGGAATAAAATTTTAACTTGACTAAAATCTACTTGTTGTGTTTCATTTGGTGTATGTGGGTGGCTAAAGCACATTTTTTTTGGTTTCACCCTGCTGTCACTCCTGTGCTGTGTACAGCGCCATCTTTGGGTGGTCTGTCCTATGTACCGTTTAGTGCAATCAACACACCTCACAACATACACAATGTGGTTTTCTTGTTGGATGAGTAACGGAGTTTCGAGTTTGGAAAGAAAATGATTGAGGTTGAGAGCCGAAATGAATGCTATTTTTATATTAAGGGCAGTAAACAATCTTTTGATGTTATCTGACAAACGAGGTATGTACATTAAAGATTTATATTGTATATTAGGTTGTTCATTATCACTTTGTTTTCAGTTTTATTTCAGTTACCTGCAAATTAACCAACGTATCTAACCGATGGGTGGCAGCAGAGAAGAGCAGTGTATTAACCAAATCTGTGAGGTAGTGGTATGTTTTAAGTTAGTATGGTGGCTGATTTTCTGAATTCTGTGGTTTGGGAGCTAAAATAAGATTGATGTTGTATTTAGTGGGGTAATTGGATCAAAAATCGAGTAATCGGTTGGTGTTAGAGGGCTTCCTATACCACCCCAACTTGACCTGCTTCCTATGTCTGGTAATGATGATGTCCAGAAAAGGCAACCGTCCACCTTGCTCTTTTTCGATGGTAAATGTGAGATTGTGATCAAAGTTGTTGATTAGGGTTAATGTATTATCTAGCTGATCTGCGGTTAAGGAACCGGTAAGATCATCTACATATTGATACAAAAAGCCGAAGACAAATGGTACCTCAAATCTAACTTTTTTCAGTATGGTGCTCATAACCATATCTGCATCTATGGGCGAGAGAGAACTCCCCATTGATGCCCCATGTATTTGCACGTCAAATTTGTCCTCATACAAAAAATAAACTAACTCGAAAACCCACTTAATAAGATTCATAAATTTAGTTTTAGGAATGGTAGTATTAGGCTCTAATAAATCTCAATTTTGATCGATAATCTCCGCAGCCAAATTTATCGGAATGTTCGTGAAAAGGCTTACCACATTAAATGAGACAAGGATGCGATCTTCAGAGAGTAAGAGATGATTAACCAGTCATAATTAATGATATATATAATAAATAAAAAAGAACTATTGGGTAAATCGGTCGGGCATTAAAATAATTGTTCATATGAAACCTCAATATTTCGTCTTTACTTTTAAGACTTTATCAGAGGGCACAGAATAAGTACTAATTCCTCAACATATTAAAATGCCACAGTCAAACATAAAATGTTTATTGTATGTTTGCTTGAAATATTGAGGTTTCATATGAACAATTATTTTAATCACCGACCGATTTACCCAATAGTTCTTTTTTATTCCGTAACGAGGTCCGGTCGGTACTTCCACTAATTTAATTTTATATAGTTAAGTATACTAGGAAAGTAGCAGTAATCTTTAAACAGAAATATAATATACTGTAATATATCATATTCTTATTAAACTTATAATATCAGAAAGAACCGGAAAATGTAACACATAATATATTTGGCACACATATATATTTAGAGTAATGGAAGAAATACCTCTGGAAATTTCCATGTTCGTGAATAAAATAGATAGAGGGATTGACCAGGAGCTTGAGAAAAAATCCAGACTAGTTATAGAAATGCATGGGGATGCTAGAAAAACAGTTCCATACTGGAGCTACGCTGAACAGCCAAGTGCAAGTAAAGAAATTTGTATAAAGTATAAAACTATTAATTATTTCTTCATATTCTTCGGTATAATGTTATTTGGTTTGATCCTGGGCACTGAATACAAATCAAATTATATTATCCCTTTAAAGTTACGGCCAATGACTTACTGTATTATTCCGTAGTTAGTGTATTTCTTTACGTAAACAGATTAGCCCCTCTAACTAGATTTAGCAATCTGTGCGGTAAACCCTTTTGCGGTAGAGCATTCATGCTGATTGCTCCCAGCAGCAGTAGTCATAGATTCGTTACCGTTCTAAGCTGTAGTCGGTTGAAAACCAATATATCCGCTGCTAAATGTCTAGACAGTTGCTTCATCAATCGTTTGCGCTGCGTCTGTCTTTTTTCCAATGAGCCTTGCGTTTCTTTGTGATCCACTGAGCCGTTACACCACGCATCGCAGTCTTGGTTATAGCTAGACCTGTTCTAGATAGGGGAAATTTTATTTCAAAGTCCTTTCTTGCTAGCTCATTTGCAAGTTCATTGCCTGCTTTATGCCCTGGTACCTAAATCAAAGTGTAACTATTCTTACAAATATATCTAAATTCTATGGTCAAAGAAACAAAAACAATTTGAATACTTATTTCTGACAGCAGTTTGTGTTATGTTTAGAAGTGATACTATTTTCTAATGAATATTTGGATATATTATATTTTTTTTTATTCCTCTTAATTATATGAAGAGTTAAATTTATCGATTTTGCTTTTTCATAAAAGTATCAATTTTTTATTAAATTACCACAGTAGTGGTTTAGTATACATATATGATTATTTATATTCGATCATATTCGAAGTAAAGCTTTCTTTCGGTAAATGTATAGGTGAGTTCATTGCCTCAAGCAGTATCAACCTCCGCTGGTTTAATGCAACACATTCAAAAATAACGTAACAAGGTGTCTCTTGCTCTTTGTTATATTTATAATATATAAGATACATATAACTTTTCCTATACAAACTCCCAGGTTGTGTATGTAATCCCATAGACAACTAAGTTCTATTATCAAACTTGTGGCCGTTCTAATTTGTGTTCGGTAGAGAGTCAACACTCGACAACATTGCGACCAATTATAACTTATACTTTGGCATCCACACCACAGTAATCTTGCATTTATTCCCAAACTAATTTGGTAGTTATGCAGGAGGTTTGTATTGTAATAATTTCCATTTGATATACAATGGTGCAACTCTAACCGGGCCCATTGTGCTACTTTCCCTAAGCGAAGTCACTCACCCGCAACCTACTCGAGCCAACCCAAGCGAAGAACGAACTCGAGTAGTGCAGCATATGAGGTGCCGCCAAAGCTGGCCATACTGGGCCAGAACTCCCCCAGGATGGAACCTCTAAGTTGGGTAAGCACCAGGCAGTCACATAAGATGTGCTCCGGTGTCTCGTCCTCTAGGTAACATGCACGGCAGAGTGGGCTGCTAGTCAGTCATATGCGGTGCATGTGTTTGTTAAGTTTGTAGTGACCAGTCAATAGCCTTACAACTTGACGTAGTTTACTGCGAGAGAGTTGTAGACAGTATCTTGCTGTCCTGGACGACAGCCTGGGAATGGCTTTGCGTGCCTGACAGCAGGTGGTTATGGATGCCCATCTTTCCTCGTGTAAAGTAGTGGTTCATTGATATATTATGGTGTTGAGCGTAGCTGAAGAAATGGGAAGAAGAGGCTCCGGTCCCATGTAATGAGAACACGAACCCCGTCTCGCCAACCTATCGCCAGCCTCGTTTCCCAGATTACCTTTATGATCATTGATCCATCTGAGTATCAATAGCGATCGCTTCCAAGGCATTGTGACATTGAAGTACTAGGTAGGAAGCGTTGCCCTTAATGCCCCTTGCTTAAAATTTCTTCGGCACCATGAAGGATATTACATATTTGACATTGTTTAATCTTAACCACAACTACAGCAACCAGGTGGTATGTCACGCTTTAATCTTTTTTGCGATAATCTATATATAAATACAGTCACGTTCGCTTTTAAGGAGTAATTTTGCGATTTTTTTATATTTGCTGCTTTGATTATAACAAGGAATCAATCTATTCTTAGCTGTTAATGTAGATCCTACCTAAACAAACTTATAATAACTCGTCTACCTTCTCATGCGTGTGGTGCCCTACACTGTTGAAAATTTTAATACTTTTTTGACTAATTTAATAGTCAGGAGAGGTCCACACTGTTTTCGTGTTATTTTGTCGAGAACTATTAGAAGTTTAAATTTGACGAACAAAGATAGTCAAGTAATGTCTATTGCTAAGGGTTATTTTGTCCAAACTAACACGTGGAATTATGATATACTTCTAGACACGTTTATTGATCTAGACTAGACAAATTACTAGCTGTTTAACTAAATGAATGCGATCTATTGGATGATTTTAACACCGTGTTCTAAACACAACGTCTTTTTAATATGCAACTCCTATTTCTTAGTGCTCTATAATATTCTCTCTTATAAGACGTTTTCTCAATTATAAATATTACAGAACCACTCATTTCAAAAGTTTTGGTTTCAACTAAACGTATCACTAATTTTAAATGATTTTTTGAGAACCATTATAAAATTAAGTGAATGTTTATGCTATTTGATTCAAATCTGAACTAATTACGTAAATAGTTGTTCCCAATACATCTTCAAGATGTTGAAATTTTTTATGCCCACTGGAATTAACATTTAATAACACAAGGTTACACTTTGTAGGTCAGTCACATTTGGTGGTTTGTTTGGATATGTTAATATGCAGAAACAAACTCGAAAACAGATACACGTGCAATGCAGGTGGTGCGTATAATGCAATACTGTATTAGATTAGGTGGGGTTTCTATATTTCTATCCGAGGGAAAAATTCTGATTGGTTGATGCTTCTGAATGTCTAGAGAAAATAGTAAATCCTCATATCTGAACAAAGAATTCACACCAAATTCTAGTAATTTCTGTTCTACTAAACACATGTAGTCAATTCGTCTGGCAAAGTTTGTAAAAATCAACACTAAAATATTTGACTAGCGCAAAATTAACGCCCAACACCGTAATATTTCCAACAGTGTACATACTCACAACTTTTATTCAGTAGTTTTTCATACATGATACGTTATTAATGACATTATAATTATACCAAGCGATAGAAAATCTTTTACCTCCTAAAATTATAGATGAAATCAACAATGAAACGTCTAATGGCATTTGTAGAAAGTAGATCTTATTAACTTCGACTGCTTCCACACTTAAAAACAAGGATAAAATTGGAATAACATTAAATTTGAACATCAAATTTAAAATTTAAAAATAAAATAGCATTTGTAATATAATAACAATAACAATAAAATTACACTTGCATTTACCATACTTCATCTTAAGATGGTTGAAAGAGATATAAGAATGGCGAAACGTTACATTTTACAACTAATGTTTTGAAAAAGAAATAAAAACTGTTTGTTGTATTATCCAGCGAAATTCCAATTAAGAAGAAATTGAGAATAAAACATTAGAATTCCTTTTAATATGGATGATAGCATAACAACAGTAATAGCAATAATAACAATGCAATTATTCACAAAGATATATGATAATTACAGCTACCACATATTATTTTCTTTACTTCGTTTAGTGTTTTTGTATATACAATTATTAACTAAAAATTTATATAATATATATAACTGCTAACTTTAATTCAGGACTAAAGTACCTACCTTTTATTTTACAGCATGCTTTGTATAAATATTCCCTTATAAATTATATTTACTCTAAAAACAATTAGTATCCCCTAAAATAACATAAAGTTCCAAACAAAAGGGAACTATGCCGATATAAACACCGCCCAAATTTTGTATAGAAGCTTTTTGTCATAAATTCGGGTGGACGCGTAACCTTTTGAGCAATATTTCAATAGACCCTTAATGTCTGCCTACATAATAAGTAAGTTATAACAAACAGTTTACACTTGCCCACAGTTGCTACCTCATTTTTGCATATGAAACTACAAGATACATACTTAACTGGTTTTTTAAATTTCATCGTGTGGATATCAGTTTGAGAACACTATCCGATTGATAGTATGAACAGGAAGTGTGTTCATTTAAAACAATGCATTGAATTTAGCAGTTTCAGTTAGTGATAAATGGAATCCAGTAGAAGTTTCGAATCAAATGAGAACTTTTATGCTCGAGAACTGTATATATTATAACTGTATATATATTGAACATTATTTTTTAGATATGAAATTAATTAACTACACTTCCAAGTACAAATTATTAACGCTTCATTCTAATTATTTCTTTTTCCTGATTTTCGCCAATGTTAAGCAGGGCATCGATTTCACGACAGTAATTATTATATTTGCGGCTATCTTGTACAAACCTCAAAACTTAGGTACATCCTTACGAAATCATGAAACCAACCCTCAAAGTTTCGTAAAGTAAACGAATGGAAGCCATATACAATACTTAACGTAGATACATATATGCTAAGGAGTTTACCAGACTCCACGTCACCGGTTACGGGTTAAAACTAAAAAAAAAATGAATTCTTCCATACTCCAATTAATATGTGTTGTATACAGAATGCTGCACGCAACCCGTCCATTAAAAAGTTCTTGAATTTACAATGATATCTCGATTTTAAAACTTTGGGGTTAATCCTAGTTAGTTATGATTTATTTAGAAAAAATAAAGTCATGGTTAACTTTGATATTATAAATAGAAGCCTATATTTTTTTGTGCATTTTTATGTTCTACTTTAAATTTAACTTTATATCCTTTTAATTTTAAAAGCAAAAAAAGAGAATATAGTATAAACAAGTACCCTCACCTCACAGTTCCATACGTGCTGCTACTGAGAAAATAGGCATATCATATTCATCAATACAGCACTTTCTGTCAAAACATAAAATACACGTATACGACAATGGATGGGACATTAATTCAATTTCCTTATGAGGTAGATCCTTTACTAAGTACAATGTTTAATGATAGGTTGATTGAACGTAATGGACCTTGAGCTTAGCTACCAAGATCTCCTGATTTAACGCCGTTAGATTTTTATTTATGAGGACACACAAAATTACTGGTGCATCTGGTCAAAATACAGACCTAAGTAGAATTAGAGCGAAGAGTAACCAAAGCATGTGATGCATAGATCCTGAACAAATAAAACAGGTTACGCCAATATGAGTTTACATCAAGATTCTAAAGTTTTAGCAAGGGAATGGAAGCCATATACAACACTTACACCTACATAATACATACTGCATTTTGTTTTTGATTATCTTGTATTCAATAAATTTTATTTTTTCATACTATATTTTGTTTTTTTTTATGTTTTAAAATTAAAATTGTTTTTCACCGCCACTATCAATTAAAAACTAAGGCAAAACTACATTTTCTGAAAATTACTAATTCTAAAATCTCACCATCACTATTAATGCCGCTGTTTTTCAAATAAGGTGCATCTACACTGAGAAGAATAGATAACAAAAACATACAGTAATCGCTTTATAATTTGTATATAATAGTATGATTATATGGAGGCTTATAACTCTTCTAATAAATGGTAATACATGTATGAATACTGAATATTAAGCTATATTCCTGGTCTAATATCAATAAGTCTCTTTATCATACGTGGTAATATGCATTTTCTTCATGAAGAGTTTCTGAAGAGATTCTAGGATTTTTTCTAGGAATTTATTAACAAGTATAGACATTATGAACACCTTTTGTCATTGCTATAATACATTTTTATTGTAAATTTTATTCAAATAGGAATGCAAATAACTGTACCGTTTAGACTAATCTACTACAGATCATATCTACTACAGAAAAAAAATCTTCAATTTTTGTCAACTATCTCTAATTTTTCTATAGCAACATTTCTTGAATATAAACTCAACAATTAACATATTTTTCAAACTACGAAAATTAAAATTGTTTAATAACGTTATTTATGTATTTTGCACGAATCTGTATTTACTCTAAGTGCATTCGACTCTACAGCATACAGCTACTGATTACCTAAATGAATCTTTATTAGTCCAATCAACTTAATTAACTTAATTGAATTTGCTTCGGATTGTGGAATTAGTTTATTATATTAATTGCAATAACCATGGTCTGAATTTATATTAGGTAAATTAAGTTATGCGAGCACAAAGAAGATGAAATCTAATTTCCAGTAAAAACTAATCCACAAAAGCGAATTAAAACTTCAAAGAATGAGCTTTTTCCGTCTTTAAAGAAACTTTAAATGAAGTGGTATAGACCAAACAGTGGAAAGAGGAAAATGCCAGCGAGCTTCCAGAAAGGAACAGTTCGTTTCATTTTAATTACTAATGCAAGTAATGTCTCAGTAAATAATGGGTACATTATGTAATTAAATCAATGGTACTATAACGCATATATGATCCAATACAATTTCAGAAATATTTATTTCACACTTCAGTGCACTTAAACCATAAAGATGTGCTTGGACACATCACAAGATGTGTAAGATTTGTATGTTTAGTTAGCAGTCAAGCTTTTCAGAACGTCTTCACACTTACAAACATGACCCAAGATAATATCGTGATTATATAAAGCGGTAAAGAGTAATTATATAGGCAGGGTTCATAAAAGATAGATTATAATAGAAATAATACCATCATACATAAATTTGAGTATACGTTTTGTTGCAAACAATAATAAAATGGTATGGTTCATATTACTTGAATTTTGCGTTGATAGAAAATAAATTGATCTCAGGTTTGGAAGTAGCATCTCTCTACAACGCACAAAAGGATGCCCGTTCAAGAAACATGACGTGAAAGCACAAACCTTGTATTTCGTGAAAAATATCCAGACGTGCCGGCTACATCATTTCCATTATCGCTCTTACATTTTAGATGTATCTGTATGGCATTCTAAGGCGGTTGAGGCACAACACAAATACTTCGCACCTTGCTACATCATTCAAATTAAACACAATAATTTGTTTCCAGTCGCACTCATTCTAAAATCGATTATGTGCTATTTATTATAAACTTTCACAACTACTTTTTTTCTGCTAATTTTTATCTAGTTTATTAAGTGGTGTCAGTTCTCGAGACTGTCAATATTCGAAATATTACGATACTTTCCCGCCGCACTAGGTCCTACTCTTCGCCGCTTCTTGTTACGAAGTTTTCCGCCGAAAATTCTACCTGCGAGATCTGCGTGTTCGTCATTGTGAAACTGAATGAAGAGTTCTACCTAAATGCGACCAACTTTGTCGGGCCACCGCGCAATACTGAAACTTCAGCCGTTGTTCCGTTTTCAGACGTTTCGTGTTCTCTACTAGGCTCTCACTTTTGGGGGTTGCGCGCGTACACAGGAACCATAGAACGAGGTACCAATTTTCCGTCTGCGCAATTCCTATTCGCGTGATTTGTCTATTTACTGGGATTTATTGTTACCTACCTAAAAAAAACAGTTGCATTTCTTTCTCGTCAGTAAATCTTTACATCCCATGGAGTGTAGTAAGCTGTGTGTGTATAACTTGGGTAACAATAACCACTACACAATGAGTTTTGACTAGTGACTTCATATAAACGATTTTTTTGCCCTTGTTAACTGTAAACACACCGTTACCTGTCAGCTGATGCATCGGTAGGTTCATTTTGCCGCCCTAGTGCGGCAAAGCAAACATTTTTTCTTATCTCACAGTTACTTCTAACGTAAAATATGCATAATATCCTTCAATTTAGTCTAAAAAAGTAGATTTACTATCAGTACTTATACTTACCTACTAAACAAGAGATCTATATGAAACATAACAAAAAAATTCTTAGGCGTAAAATTTGCAACATATACCTTGTAACCCATATGAAATGCTTTTTTTAATATTTCTTGGCAGCCCAATAAACAAGAAACGTAAATGAAACATAACAAAAAAAATCCTTAGACGTAAGATTTGCAACATATATTTGTAACTTACATGAAACGTTTTTTTTTAATGTTTACTTGTAACATTTAGAAAATGTATCTTGTGTAACCTAAAGTAACATCGTTATAAGTAGCTGCGCATTGCGCATATACAAACACGGCAAATTTCGAGGGCACCGAGCACCGCTAGCACGAGTAGAGTTTGCGTATGCTGGCCGTTGTAGCCAAATCAGATTGTGGCTAAGTGGCAAACTTATGCTTTTTCTAATTAACATAGTGACAGAAACACCTGAAGCTGAGAATTCGATAAGTATATTAGGTATATACTTAGTTCAATTATGACTCACATAAAATTTCTCTCAACTACTCGATATACATAACCTCAACTTCCATTTTGCTAGGAAAATAATTTGTTAGCGAACTTAATTCAGACCAATAGTGTAGTAGTATCAAATCATGTTAAAAAAAAACTTTTATAACTTGTTCATACCTTATTAACCTTTCAACATTTTTAGCTGCTGTAAGAAAAAGATACCTACTCATGGTTGTTGGAGGTCATTTTTGAGTATACCATAAAGATATAGTTTAAGCAAGCTGATTTGCAGTATACTAAGGCAAAATAAGTTGTAACAAAAAAATTAATAAAGACTTTTTAATACAATCCAATTTCCGTTTTTATAACCTACAATACACTACTATACTTACAATTCTGTACCACAGAGGTAAAATGTCATAAGTCCATTTTTGCCCATTATGAAGTGTTTACGATTTTCTTAATCTGCAATTACAGAAAATGGTATACTAAAACTTCATAATGGGCAAAAATGGGTTTACAACACTTTACCGCCTCTATGGTACAAAAATGTTTCAAATGATTGCGTTTATAAAACGTTTCTTAAACTGTTAACAGTTACGTTCCTAAAACGTATTCAAACGCAACGTTTCTTTGAGACGCTTCTGAGAGCGGACATGTAGCAGGTTCTGTACGGTAAACAAAAACGTTTCTGCACGTTACGCTCGAAGTTTCAAAATTAATAATGTTACATCTCTGAAACATTTCTGTTACCGAATTTTGTTTAGTGGGTATTCCTGTTTAAATTGTTATCGACGAAAATTCAACATAAAAAAAATCACTTTGACGGAGACTTAAGGCTGAGTTGAGTTTCCCAAACGCAGTGGCATCATCCACATCTACATCTGACATTAACGTATTATTAAATTGAATAAGATTTTCTTTACAGTTTTCTCGGCCAAAAACTCTAATAGAAGTGTGGGTGTTAGGTCATTTATAGCACTCAAATTTGTCTGACTCTGAATTCTCGCGCTGTAAATGACACCTACTGCAATCTAATGTATTAAATAACTATTTCGTAATTTCATGGTAATCCTTTCATAAGTCACCGTAAGAAATACTGTGATAACAAACTTTACCTGACACATTGTCTTAATCCGTTATTTACATTAGCACCTCCTGTGAAACTCATTATTAATCTTTTCATCTTCTTCTGTAGTTTTTCCTAGCGCTGGATAGCTGCTAGAATCAAGAAGTACGAATAAAACAAAGTATTTGTTTTTACTTCAAATAATGCAGCCAGGCGAAACATGTTGCAATAGCTTCAAAAGTATAATCTTGATATTTACTATTTAAAAAAAAAGTTACTCTACGAACAAACATTGTTTACCATGCGGCATACAAAGGTGTGAAGGTGATGCTTAGCCATCTACTTCAACGAACTGACTAAAAGATATAACGAGAAGTGTTACTTAAAGCCCGAATGTGAAGAAACTTCATGAATATTTAAAAAAATAGTTATTTGTATCACTAGGCCAGAAACTACAGTTTTGCGAGAATGAGTACGGTTTGTGGGACGAGGCGGTAGCCGAGGCCCACAAGTACGAATACTCGCAAAAGAGTTTCTGGCCGTGTGATACACAATGTTTTTTGGGCCGACAAATCTTAATTTTGAATTGAAAATAGAAAAGAAATTTTGACCCTAGGGAGTTGACGGTACAAGTTGGCACACATGTTACATACCTTAGTATTTTGACGTTTCCGAGAATAAATCTTTTTCTGTAATTTTCCTTCTAGTTTAATATCTATTTATCAATAATAAGTGGAATGAAGACACCAGTTCATCTTAGTATGGTTCAACAGTAGCTTAATGACAATTTATTACACATCTGTCATGTGAATCTAGTGTGGCCAACCTTTAGTGACATTTTTGCCTGCCTAGGCAGGAAAAGAATAGTTTTCCTGCCGCTTTTAAGCACTGCAAAATGAGCAAAAAAATATATTATTAAAATTCAGATTTCTATGAAACTATAGAACAACGTATTTTTGTAATTGTCCATTCCCCCAATTTCGGGATACAACCGCCTCCAAAGGTTTATAGGATTTTTAGATTTTTGTAAATATCTTGGAAACTACACCGAAAAAAAAAATTGGTAAAATTAAATATAAATATATTAAGTCTAAATATACATATTTTATATTTAAATATGGAACAAAAACAAAATGTATTTAAATCAAATACAAATTTGTTGTTGAAAATTTGTATTCAAATTACCTTTTTTTTTATTTTTCAAATTACTATCTGATTGCTTTAAGGCTAAATTAAAATAATTTTTAATTGTAAATCACTTGATGTTAGGAGTTATATCAAATACGAAATCTATTTAATAATAACTTTTATTTATTGTAAATACGATTATATAGGAATTTAACTAAAATTTCTGCTTATTTTATATACGTTTTATGTGTCAATTTAAGAATAATATTATTTATTTAAGATTAGTTTAATTTTAAACATTACATATATCAATTTTTGAAACAGTCCGTAGATTTGACAGTTCTTTGTTACCTACTTTATTAATATTTGTACTCCCAATTTTTTACTTTCATGACAGGTATAGGTACCTTTCAGAATTATCAAGGAAAAGTAGCGTATTTCTAAAACGTAGACGTATAAAAATTATGTGTTATTCGTGTTGTGCTTGGTGGTTTCCTGTGGAAGGTAGATAGGCAAATAATTTTGTATGAAATAAAATTATATATAAGCTATTTTATAATGCTTTATTATAAGTAATACTAAGTATTAAGTAAACTTATGATTACAACTTAAAAAGAAAGAAAATTTTTTGGTGTTATTATTGACATAATAAAAAAAAATGTCGCAGAAAATTGCTTCAATTAAGAATGTCTTCTTTACTACTAATCATTTCAAAGTATTTTGAATTGAATAAATTTAAATTACGGAATAATCTAGTACAGCCATTTTTATACACTGCAGAATACTATAAAAGCGTGCAGTGTTTTCGCACTCTGAGTGATTTGATGAAAACCTGTAGTATTTCAGAAAAGAAATCATTGTTAGGATATAGTAACATTTTAGTAATATTTTGGTGTCTCGTATCCAGCAGATACAGATAATTTAATTTATTTTTATAATCATAAAGTTAAAAAATAAAATATAAATACGACAATATGACAAAGAAAGTTGTTTAATACTTATTGCCTTAAGGGCTTATGAAGCAGTCAGACATAAACAAAGATTTGAACAAATCCAAAATCGCCACTAAATTAGTATAATACCCATGATTACGGAATACACACGAAATGTACCATCTTTACCAAATTAAATGCGAATCTAAGCTCCATAAATCTTCGATTATTAATGCAATCGAAGCGACCGTACACTGAAATAGTAATTAAAAATTATTTGCAAACAATTATGAATTACGCATTGCTCGATACGCAGTACTTGTAGTTTCAGTTGCATAAATGATCGAAGATTTGTGGAGCTACAATTCGCATTTAATTTGTTAAAGATGGTACATACACATATTGTGTATGTACACATATGAAATAAATGATTTGTTAAAGCGTTTTTTTTTCTGGTTTATTCACATCTTTATTTATAAGTTGCTTAATACTTCTATTCTAGATGGTTTCAATAGATTTCGACCAAATCTAATCGGAACGGCGAAGAGGTTAGGTAAAGAAAAAAGTGTAAGGCCTGTTTCAGACGAGGCGGTTTAGTTGAATCAAATAAGTTGCTTGGTGTACTCTCAACTAGTAGATTGCCATTGAAGACCTATTGAAACCGCCGAAGCGGACAAGTTGACTGCGTGTGAAAGGGTTCATATCAGTACGCTTCTTAACAACCGTCCATTCAACTAGTGGGATCAACTAACCGCCTCGTCTGAAAGAGGCCTAACTACTACTAAAACAAGAAACATTAATAACATCTCACAGAAATTGTTTATTTATTACCATTTCTTATAAGAACGATGACAAGCTTTTTTCTGCGCCTAATATATTTTTTAACGTCTCCCAAAACTGAAAAAGTTATTGCTTTTCTCAAAACAAATTTTGTCGAAATTACTTTATAGTAATACGCAGCCATCAGGTTTAGTAGGGCGCAGGAACTTTTTGAAGTATTTATGTATCTCACAAATATGATATTTATACATAGGTAGTATACTTCAATCAACACTAACTGCTTTCAAGCAAGAACTATTAAGTCGTATGTGTGTAGTTTACTCCAAATGAAGCAACCACACAAAAAATCAACAGAAATCTTGTTATCCACCTGGTACATTATCTATTATTTGCTATTTAAAATAAATAAAAATGTTGAAACTTTTAATATAAACATATTCCTATTCCAAAAATATGCTATTGACATTCCATATATTCCTGGGGGTTGGGAGTACGTACCAGGCGCGTCCCCGAGATGATGGATAGAGGAAAGGCCATCTTGTCAGGTTTTTGCTCAAGACGAGATGGTTAGTGGCGGCTATAAGTTCGTCCTCTTTCCTTAAAATGGGAGCAGGGTGAATGAAGACCGTTGTCGTGAATCACTCCCCCCTCGCCCGAGCTGTCGTGTCGTGGCTAAGGGCTTGCACAGGGTTCTACAACGATGCCATTTGTTGCTTTCGGCTAGTACCGAAAGCCCAACTGTTATCAACCATGGAGGAAGGACGTTTATTAGCGGGACCACACCGCTAATAAACAGGAATTGGAGCAGGACCTCCATAAGAAGCCTTCCACTTCCAAAGTGAGAGTACCTCACAAGGAAGGAACAAAGGGAGGATCAAAACGACTGGAGCAGTTTGGGGAACAGGATGGCATCCATCCCCTCTCAAATTGCGTAGCACTGTGCAACTCAAGGGCGTTGCACCTGGGAGCACGTGAAATCGAAGAGGGAGACTTATCTAACCTGGGACCTTCTGATATCCTACACTTTCTGGAAGGAATAGGATTGGAAGGTCAGCTGTAAAACAGCAAGAACAGGGGAGACAATAGATCTTTTAGGTCGCAGTGTAATATCACTCTTGCAATATATACATACATACATTCCACACATTAATTTTATTTAATGTTAAAACAAATTTCTTAATGTTAGCAAAAAGTTTTTTTCATTGTATAACAGATATTTTTTTTTGGTTCAAGCATATTACAGAGCCAATCTTGATATCTGCTATAATTTTCGAGATTATAGACCCAGCACGCGTCGTTACTTCCAACCGAGGGCAGCGTATAATATGAATAATATATATGGTACAAGGAAATAATTTGATTCTGTATCTTACTGGTCTCTAGAGAATCGAAGGTGAGTTCAATCTTTGGTATTTCTCAAAAAATCATTAATAACAAAAAATCATGCTATCTTTACAATAAAGTAAGTTTTCGAAATATATAATGCAAATATTATGTCAAAACACAGAATATCTATCTAGGAACGGAGCTTCTCCTACCATATTTAAATCGTATAATGACCTTCCTCTAACTGCAGGTAGTTTGTTTTACACTCAGGTGTGTTACCGAAGTGGCTCATTTAAACTTTTGGAACTTCTAGGAGTAATATTGTTTCGAAACTTGCAGAAGACTCCTAACTACGATCTACTTAAGGAAACTATATTCGGAGATAATATTACTATTGTTGCGGCTATCACCGGTTCAGCCCGGGTTAAAAACGGTGAAAAAATTTATATAAGCTTTAACGAGTGGTATCATCGTTCATTAATCATAGCATCTGTTATATTTGGTGAGATAATATATTGAACATTAAAAGGAAATAGATTTAAAAAAAAAGTCAAAAATTTTGAACGATCTGTCAGTTTGATTGTGAATAATTACAGTTACAGGCAACGTAACAATTACAATACATATTTTGAACGCTAAATATACAGTTTTGATATACCTACAACTTATAGATTACTGCATTCGGTATGGATCCGAAATAATCCCTCTCATCGTATTTACTATTCATGAATGTTATGTGGATTGCATGTTTAAGTACGACTTTAAGGATATTGGCGTTATCACGACCGGTTATCTTTATGAGTTGTTGCACTAATAAATTTGCGTTCGCCAAGATTTACAGCTGTTGATAATATTCAAGAATTATTTGTCACTTTTTTGTTATTGGTGTCAATTCCACTTTTTGAGCGGTTTACTTTGTTTATTTGCAAATAGTATTAATACCTACAGAGACGTTTCTATACCATGCTGTAGTACTTTCAACTCTCCAATTTTCGTTTGGTATCAGAAAAAAAACTTATTTTGATTGAAAGATTTGATCGTCTTTGCATTAGTTTTGGAAACAATCGAATTCGACGCACATAAGGATCTATTATATAAGGTATCGTTAGGTATTAACCATTTGCTATCACAGCAAGTTTCGTCCCCTTCTTGATTCGTTTGTTAAATATTACTCCATCATGCCAATTCCTTAGCGACAATCTTAAAGAACTTTCTTTTAAACCTTTAAGACGTATTCTCGTCCTAGGCGTTTTGCAGTTTTTGCATTCTTCTGGTGTAAAAACAATTGCACATTTCTCTTTCCTTGTGTTTCCTGCGATTGCTTTCTTTTACAACTACCTGAGGTTGCTTCTTTAAATTCCATGTCAGTAAATGGACCGAGCTTTATATTATATTCATTGAAAAATGTTTCTTGTAAATAAAATGATCTTTGCCGTGGAGTTTCATAATGTAAAAAAACTGTAGAAGACTTACAATCACTAGTAATAGGAGGTAAAAGATTCTCATATATCAGAGAGAAGAAATATTTTGAGGTATGGTTTGATCATGAGTTATATAGAACATATATCCAGAATACAACCAACAAAGCTACTATCGCCCTCGGTAGGTAGAGAAGTCGGTAAGTAAGGGCGGGTGAAAGGAATTGGGGCTTTAGCTCTAAAATGACTCTGTCATTATACACAAGGGTGATTAGACCCACGATAACGTACAGAACAGTAGTATATGTAAAGGCCGCTTCACAGTTTGCAATTTTTTTATTGCGTGCAATAGAATTGCGTACAGTACAAATAGCGCATGCGCATTCAATGGATTTCAATCATTTGTGTGCAATTTTATTGGTATCGATTGCAAGGAATAGAACTTGTCATGATATTTCATTGCGCACAATTTTATTGCACGCAATACAAAAAATTGGAACTGTGAAACGGCCTTAACCGTGTTTTATAAAATTATAATATATATCGTATTTTTTTTTTATTATTTTTTTCTACTTTTATTTATTTATTTACATATATATGTATATGTGTTATCAAAGTATAGGAAAACCGACTAGCGTCATTCACATTTTTATAAATAAATTTTTAGGGAGTTTTTGATGACCTTCTTCCATTTTGTTTTGTACATAGCGCGAGAAGTGTATGTGTATGTTAGAATTAAACTTGAAATCATTCCAATATAAACGAAAATACATTAACATTCGAGAAGAAGATTAAAAGCTACATTTCAAAAGACTTATCTAGATTCCGTATCATAGAATAGAAATAGTAGGCTTACATAACATGGATTATACGGTACAAAATGAAATGGCAACTGAAATTTATCTTGGCGAGAGTGACGCTACTTGTTTTTTCTATACTTTGTGTAATTTAGCCTTCGTGTTCAATGAATTCACTAGATTTATTACTAAAATTAAAGAAAATCCACTAAACTTTTCACTAGCAACTAGAATATGATTTGTGAACACCAGATGTGCTTTTAATACACCAGATTCAGTGGAAAATTCACCAAGTTGGCAACACTGGTGCGATGAGATCGCCCCTCCTCCCGTACAATGGAAGTAATTCTAAACCTATCACTGCTATATATTGCCGTACAAAGAGCTGCAAAGTCTACAGCACATAGACTTATGCATAATCAAGCACCGATAAGTAAATTGCACGGCACTAACCATGAAAAACTATACGATGAATTTAAGAAGGCACCCCTTTTGGGAATGCCATTCAATCTAGATAAAAAATATTAGGTAAAGAGCGGACTCGAACTGGTATACAGATGGCTCTAAAACAGACTACGGCATTGTGCCTTAGTTAAGCTTTAACGAAGACACAAAGGTGTTTCAGGCTGATGTTGCTTCAAGTTAGAGAAATAGAAAGATGGAACGAGTTGGTTAAAAGCGTCACTATCTTCTGTGATTGTCAGTCTACACTTGTCGACACAGTATCGACTCTAAGCTGATTTGGGACTGCGTAAGCACCTTAAATGAAATGGGTATCCAAAGAAAATTAACATTCACTTTACTTAATATGATCTTAGAAGTTTAAACTTTTTGACTGTAAGTACTTATATGTATCTATTTATTCTCTATTATTCTGGCTGAAAATGACAATTCGCCGAAATTAGTTTCATTGTAAATTAAATTGTGTAAAGATTAAAGGATTTTATTCTTTTTGCCAATTTTTTACCTATAATTTCTTCATTCTTTTCTTTATTCTATTAATTTTTCAACTGGCTCATTGTCTATTTGCGGGCTCATCCATATTTATATTTAAGTAGTTACAATAACTAGTTGCGACATTACTAGTTAAATTTACTCAATTAGTAAAAATGCATATTAATTAGTAGATATTAGCAAGCCATGATCATTACATATAAAAAAAAATACAAGTAACATCATTCATGCTACATGCCAGTGATTTTATAATTATTTACACTAGATTGCGGTGGGGGTCATTTACAACAAAGTTTGATGAATTGGAACATTCTAAATGAACTAATTCACGATATTTGTATTAGATTTTTGGGAAAATTATTTAGAAAATCTTATTTAAAAAAAAATAAGCAAATGTAACAATTGATAGATATGGATTAGTACCAATGCATTTTGACAACTCAACTCACATCAGCATACTATCATATATAATCTAGGACCAGGCTTGTGTCCAAGTCAAAGATAATTTTTGTTTGATGATTTATTTAAAATAACAATAAAATAAAATAAATTAAAGGAAATTATGCATATTCCATACTACATAGGGCGGTATAACATCGGCTGACAGATAATGTTGTTTAGAATTCACGATGCCAAAAAGTTCTTTACCGATTCTTCCTACTTAAAGCGTTACAGAGGAAGGAATTACGCAAATTGGATATGCAAACAGCATTTGGAATTTATTCTACCTTTATGGAGAGTATAATAACAATAGTAGTCGAACGTGCTGCGTATTAAACGATGGATGCCTCTTGAATTTAATGAAATAATTGGAATTTATTTCTCTTTGTAGACAATAAAGGCCGGTAACTAATAGTAAGTTTATTACTGATGCTCATTATTGGTTTCAAAGAATTTTCCAGAAAAATTACCCAATTGAAAATATAGAATCTTTAAAGCACAAATTTTTTAATTCCCTTTAAGCAAGAAACATGAATGCAATTTAATATAAACATAAAACGTAAACGGAAAATATTTTTCCTACTTTCGTTCCCAAGTAAAATAAATAACTTATAAGTGTCGCGGAGAAAACCGCACCCAATTAATTTTCGACCTTATGTAGAAATTTGTACAATGCAGCTGGTGTCTCTGACCCGTGAAACTGAATACAGGACTAAAATACATTTTCCGCTGCACTGGCTTTCCACCCGTTTTAAGTTAATTTAAAATTATAATAGGGAATGTAATCCATCATATTCTGGACGTCTATATGCAATGGGTAGTGTTGATGCTAATTCCTACATTTTATATGCGTTTGTCGATTGTAGTGATAAACCAGCGTTTTATATTTTTATAACAATAAATACCTTTGAGTTTAAAACCGGTTTTCGTCAAATAAAACACTTAAATCCGCTTATTGCTAATAAACTGCCACAAATTATCGAAGTTTGAGAGGAGGATCCTTAATTCACGACTGGTGATTTATTCATATTATTGTCCTGGAAATCCGAGACAGATATCCCAATAATTTGATTATACCTTACAGTACACTGTGCAAATAACATTTTACATGCGTATTGCTTTACATTAGGTGCGTTAATTAAACATTACCGATTCAATATACATACGCATATAGATACCAAGAAAGGGGTTATGATTTTTGTTTATTCCTTTTTTATTTATTCTGCTTTGCTTATGTGTTCTCTGTTTCAATTTCACACAGCATGTAGCAGTAAAAAAATTATTTCTATTTGTATCATGTGTGTATGTACTTTCGTATTTTCAGACATCAACACCTTTGAACCTTACCTGGCCCTCCTACTCGTCCTCAGGCTACACACAAAAAAATAATTACTCAATTTGAATATAAATGCATCACATTGAATATAACATAACTTCCTATATAAGCAAGAACATGATGTATTTATATTGAGAATAAAATTTGTTGTTTTCCAAACCCGTGAATTTGTTAGACCAAACAATTTTTTAGTTCAAATGTAATCAATATACTAAAATCATTATGAACATATAATATTTTCACCACAAAAATAATTAGATTTGAAGTACCTATTAGTAAGTATTATTTGAAGTATTGTCATTATTTGCTTCCAAATATAAGTATATTAAACTGATAATATTAACCTGCTTAATCTAAGCATATCTACTATTCAAGGGTAATAATTACCTACTAATTTTGTGTCTGTAACACCAAAAAACCTCGGTAGGAGAAAATTAATAAATAAAGAAATATTGTATTAGTAATTAAATAAATTTACGTCATACTTTATAGTTTTACAATGTTTGGGAGAAGGCAGCGTATCGGGTACTCGAGGGAATGCGCACGGGACATTGATGCGTAGAGGTATAGATGTTATGCGTACTCGTCGTTGCAGCCGGTGTTCTCGGGATACTTCCCACTCAATGCTTGGTATCTAGTGGGCGTTGGTTACTGATATAATTTCAATCAGTATAATAATTTGCTGGTATTACCTACTGAAAGCTAATAACTAGTAAATACCTACATATGTTTGTTAATGTACACACCTAGCATTTTCATATATTATCGACACAATGGCGCTGACTCTAAATATTATTTCAAAGTTTTTTAAACCAGTAATCCTTTAATATTAGATAACACGTATGTGCGTACTTACCTTCGAATATTTTAATGGTAGCATCTGTGCATCAGACCCATTCCACCCCGTTCAGTAAGTAGCTGTGAAACGGCTGGGGTATCCATTTAGATTTACTTACACTCATAACCAACAACACTGTTCGCTGTTCAATCAAAAAGTGACGCCAAGTAAAGCGTATGTATATGCAAAACCCCCTAAACCCCCCTAAAAAAAGAGGGAACCAGTGACAGTTACGTTGTAGTGTAATAAATGGTGAGGTAAAATTCGTTTCAAATATTTCAATATTATAGTAATTTCAATTTGGTATTTCATGTTTTCAGTACAAAACATTTAATAATTTTATATAGTATATTATTTAAACAAGATCATTAACGTATTATTAGAAATCCAAAAATACTATCATTTATATTCTCGTATTTGTCCAACGAGCCAGTATATGAAGCAGTAGTCGAGAACATGGAGATGAGACACGTGCTTATTTTAGTAAGCGCAAACCGTTCTCACAGTTCAAAACTTCGGAGTACTTTCGCAAGCACTTGAGAGTCCATGCAATACGGAGACTTTTACATTCTAACAGAAGAGGATTAATTTTTCGTCTCTGCTACCTGTAGAGCACACTTATCATGTTTTAGACGGTGTTAGTGCAATTTTGCTTATCAAAATTTTCGTGCCAAATGTTTGTTTTGTTTTAACATGTATAAAAAGTAAATTAAGCCATTTTATGGCTTTAGAAAATATTAACATTTAAAATTTGAGCACTCAGTCTTTACGTTTCTCTAAGAAACAATTGGCTAAAGTTGGTAACTAAATGAGAGAATAGTTGTAATATGTGCCTTACTATTTCACTCCATGTTTTGGATGTATGGAATGTGGAGTTGCATAACATAATCCTCTGATAAATGGTGCAATTTTGGTTTTACATTAAACATTTTTGTTATGAACTGTTAGGCGTATATACCATAACAATTTTCTTACATCAAATGAGCCTCGTAGTCATAATCTTATGCATTTTGAAACACTTAATTTTAGAATAAATAAATGTAACAGGTTAAATGGCGTTCTCGCTATTGCAAGCGTATTTACACATTTGTCAAAAAAATAATTTAGTATACAAGAATAATAGTATGATAAATGTGATATAAAAGCGTTACTTAATAATATAACTAGCTTGAGTTTGTGTGTATTAATTAGCCAGTATAATGCAAGCGTTTCTATAACGAACGCAGTTACACAAACCAGAAGCCAAGTTATACCAATTAAAATTAATTAAATTAAATAAAATTAAACAACTCTGTTGAAGACGTTCAACTCTTATTACGTAAAGCTAAAAAGCTTCGAACTTTTGAAGGTTCATCTAAATTGTTTCTGTCTCGTGACATGACAAATAGAGAGATAGAAATTAAGAATGGAATAGTTTCGGATTATTTTTTTTTTTTTTTTTTTTTTTTTTTTAGGCGTTTAAGGGATCCTAGCCCATCAGCCACATTAACTAACAAAATATAACATATAACATTAACTTTAACATTAAATTTGAATTCCACATTTCTTGATAAAATTCATTAGTACTTTATAAACTTCAATATCATTGCATTCCAGAATAGGTATTACCGCTGTTGGAAAGATTACTTTATGTTTTACTAAGCCGGCAATCAGCTCACGTCGTTCTAATTCATATTTTGGGCATCCGAGGAACAAATGGTTCAAATCAGCTAATTCGTAACCACACGAGCAAGCAGGTGAATCAATTATCTTTAATCTATAGAGGTGTGCTGGAAAACTACCGTGCCCAAATTTCATCCTAGCGATTGTGGAAGAAAAATAGCGGGAAACCACGCGACCACTATCCCAACGGGAATGAAACACAGATGGGTGAATTTTGGTGTACTGTGTGGGGTTTTCTTTGCATATTGTTTGCCATCTCTCCTCCCACTTTTCGCGAAGAAAATGACATCGAATTTTGGCACTAACCTCCCTCATGTAAACAGTTTTATGTATAGCTTCGTCGTTACCTATTGCCTCCCGAGCCAAACAATCCACCTCCTCATTAGGAATTATACCAGCGTGAGCTTTCACCCAAAAGAACTTAACGGTCCTGTGTTGCTTCTCCAATTCAACACAGCTCAATAGAACATCCAACACCAATGGATGCATTTTGAAAACCATTTTCTTTTTCGTAGAGCTTGTAAAAAGCTCAGAGAATCAGTCATAATAGCAACTTTTTCGACATCCAGGTGCTTTACATACTCAAGAGCCTCCACAATTGCATTAGCTTCAGCTGAAAAAATATTCACCAATGAATTAAGACGAAAAGATTTACTAACACTCGAACTATAGTTAAGAAATGCGCAGCCGCATCCATCCGCTGTTTTGGAAGCATCCGTATAAATAAGAGTGTAACCAGTAAGATTGTTAACAATCTCCTCATGCATTGCTGTGTCTATAACGGCTTGACTGGTATAATTCGGAATGAAGATCTGGGTTGGTTTAATGAATTGATGAAAATCTAATTTTGGCTGGACTGAGTACCGGATAGAAAGTCCTAACGTTACAATATAACGGTAGGCAGACGTAAGTAAAAGAGGTTTTTTGTTGGCCCAGTACGATGATAACAACTCCAAAACTGAAAGCCTATGAATATTGTCAATGATACTATTAGGTTCCATACTTTTCAACTTGAGAATGTATTTATAAGCAAGATATTCCTGCCGAAGTTGTATGGGCGGTTCTCCTGCCTCCACATATAATGCTTCTTGCGGTGTGGATCTCATTGCACCCGTACAGATGCGAAGGGCCTTATTTTGAACCACTCTTATTCGACTCATCTGCTTCTCATTAGCCGAACTGAAAAGAATGCATCCATAATCCAAGTGAGAACGAATACATGCTTGGTAGAATTTCATTGCTATCTTACTGCTGGCACCCCACCTTATTTTCACAAACATCTTTAAAATATTAATATATCCCTCACACTTATTTACAATCCTATTTACGTGATGTGACCACTTTAATTTGTTATCCAGAACAAATCCTAAGTACTTCACTACTTCCACAACACTCAGTACATCCTTATTAAGTATTATACGATTCATCGGCGGTAATCTATGGCGAGAAAAAAATACCACTTTAGACTTCTCAGGGGACAAATCGAAACCATGTAGTTGAAGCCACTTATCTGACTTCGTCCATACCTTAGAAAGGTTGTTCTGCAATTTTTGCAAAGATGAATCCGCTACGACGATGCAAAAATCATCTGCATACTGAATAGTCTTAATATAATAGTCTTAATAGTCGGACTTTTCATAGCGTGGTAATCAGCTGTATACAGATTAAATAGTAATGGACTCAAAATTGAACCCTGTGCGAGACCAATGTTAATTGTCCGTGGACCCACCAATGTATTATTGTGTGCTCTTATATAAACTATGCGATTTTTGAATATTTTGACTATATTATTAGCAGCGTGACTGGGCATTTTATAACTACATAGCTTTGAAAAAAGGATATCTAAATCAACGGTATTATAAGCGTTTTTAAGATCGATAAAAATCACCCCTACATAGAGATTTCGGGTAAAACCTAATTGTATTTCGGAGACAAGATCCGTCGTCGCATCAATAGTACCCATTTGTTGTCGAAATCCGTACTGCTGTGAAGGTAGCAATTTATTTTGATGAATCCACCACTCCAGCCTACGCTTAATTAAACGTTCATAGACTTTTAGCACGCATGATAACAAAGAAATTGGACGGAAGGCGATGGGATCAGAATTCGCTTTCGGAATAGGAACTATTACAACCTTTTTAAGTTCCTCAATCTCCGTACCATCCATCCACATTGAATTGAAGATAGACAATAGAAACGCGAGAATTTCGGCAGGGAGGTGTTGAAGCAAAAACGTATGGTATATTGTCAATCCCAGGAGCCGTATTTTTCTTAACATCAAGCGCTAAATCTAATTCCACTAGCGTGAATGGTTGTAGCCATAAGTTCTGGGGGTCAGTACAGGCTACTAGAATATTTTGAAATGGAACCGTAACTGGGGCGAGAGATTCCAAAAACTTATTTGCAATCTGTTCATTAATATGTACAGGGTTAGGAGTGGGGATTCTGCTAAACTTTTTAATTGTACGCCAGAGTTGACTGGCCGGTGTATCTTGATTCAGACTACTACAGAAATTAACCCAACTTGCCCTTTTCTTTTTTTTAATAAATCTTTTACTGTATGCAACAGATTCTTGGCACTTAATGAAATTTTCCAGGGTAGAGCATGCCTTGTATTGTCTTAACACCAGTTTCCGCTCCCTGACAACCCTTGAACAGTCCTCATCCCACCAAGGAGGATGTGGCCTACCTACTACACTGAATGGATGCTTGTTTTTGAAGCAGTGATCAGCAGATTGATGAATGACCTTATACAGATAATCTAATTTTTTCTCAGCTTGCGTTTCATGCAGATTTGGATGAAAAAGCGTTCTACAATGTTCTTTAAATAAGGCTAACTTGTTACTGTCAATCTTCCATCTCGATGTAGGGTAAATAGTTGTTTCGTCTAGGTAACCCGATTGCAAGACCACAAGAATAGGAAAATGGTCCGAGCAGTATGTATCTTCAAGAACGCTCCACGTAAATTTTTGAGCAATAGATGCGGAAGATATAGTTATATCAACAGCCGAAGCGCCTTGATTAGGTCTATTCAGTCGAGTAGCAGTGCCATCATTTAGGAAAACTAAATGCAAACTGTCAATAGCTTTAAGAAAAACATTACCTGCATTATCTATTTTGTGGCTGCCAAAACTGGGGTGATGTGCATTAAAGTCGCCACCGCAAATGAAAGGAGTAGATATTTGAGAAAATAATCTGTGGTAATCCTGACAATTCAAGCATGCTTGTATAGGCCTATAAACACACACTAGTGACAAGTTAATTTGAGGAAGAAAGATACCGGATATGTTAACATTTTTTGGAATTTCTTTAAATACAATCGGTTCAAATATTAACGAGCGTTTAATTAGAATAGCTGTGCCTCCATAACCATCCTCTCGATCATGTCTATGAATATTGAATTGTTTGAAACAAATCTGATCAGTTTCCTTAAACCAGGTTTCACTTATCAACGCTACGTCAACTTTGTAATCAGAAATAAGTTCCTCAAATTGCACTCTTTTCGCACGCATGGACTGTGCGTTCCATTGAATAATGTTTAAATTTCGGAAAGCCATTGATAGATAAAAAAAAGAAAGAAAATTGAAAAGAAACCTAACAAACATAAAATAGAAATGTCCTAGCACAATTCTTAAAACTCTGAAATATCTGTCCCTTGGGAGGCCGTACTTTCAGAATCATCTAGTGAAAACTGATATTCGGGATTTTCTACGCCTAAGGCGTTTCTAATTTTTTTAATCACACGTTTAATACGAGCCTTTAAGCTAGATCTTTTTACTATTTGAACAGTTTGAATAAGGAGCTCTAGTAGAGAATCTATATCGTTAGTGAATGATTTAGCTATAAGAAGAGGATCCTGTTTACCTTTTACCTCTTCTAGAAACTTGCAATAGTTGTCAAAATCTAATACTTCTATTTGTTCTTTAAAAATCTCCTTAATTTCCAAATACGCAGTTTCACTGTCTGGAACAATTTCCTCTTTCTTTTTTTTACTTTTGGGTTTTAAAAACCGGTCGATTTTACTATCACTAGGTTCTTTGCAAGGGAGTGCTTGTGAAACAGAAACTTCCCCTACACACAAGGAAGAGCCTGTATCCGAAGGAGTCGATGGAGAAGCTTGTCGTTTTTTCACGTTCGGAGTATCATCAAATTGAAGAACAGTTTGAGCAACAGGCTCTGGATTGACTTGTTCAGTTGTGGAAACTGATTGTACCGGAACCTCAACAGGAGGTGTTGAGTCAAGGCGTTCACAATGGTCCTCATTATTGGTGTTAACCGTACATTTAGATGCAATATGACCTAGTCGTTTGCACAAAAAACACCTGATTTCATCAGTGGTAAGAAATATTCGGAATGCGTTATCCCGAAACTGTATCAGCAGAGAATCAGGAAGTTTATCATTCTCATCTAGTACAATGTAAACCTGACGCCTAAAACTAATGATATGCTTATAACCTTCCTTTGTAATACCTGCGTTTATAAATCTTATTGGTGAGACAATTTTAAGTCCTATTTTTTTAATTTCTTTTTCGAGGATGTCATGTGGTAGAGATGGTGATACATTTGAAAGTATCACTCTTTTAGCGGGTGACACTAGTCTCCGTGCGGGAATGAAAGTTTCATTTAAATTTATTCCACCATGGGTAGACATAAATAATTCAACCATATTTTTAGAAGACAAATATATGCATACTCTATTGTTTGAAATTCGTGATGCAAATATGATATTTTTAGGATTAATCAATTCCCCAACGGCTATGATATAATCGTTTTTTGATGAATTATCAATTGCATCGAAAACAATTGCTTGTTCTCTATCAGGAAATAAAAACTTGGTCGAAGAATCAGTTTTAAGAACGGATGCGAAAGAAGGTAGGTTACTCTCCATCGATGTAAGTTCACTAACAGTCGGATTGTTCAAATTTACCAGACTACCTCCAGCCACAGAAGAGCCTGGCAAAATACTTGTTTGTTCAGTACTCATTATATCGTACTAGTGGACACAAAGGTCCACCGAAAGCCCGTCCCCCCACGCGCGATGCGCGTGGAAATGCGTGTGCGTACACACGCGTTGGGCGTTTGGATACTACAGGTCAAAGTCCAAAAACAATAATAAATGTGAATAATCAACTCAAAATTAAAAGAAAAATACTGCTGATAACTTAACAAAAACTGAGGAAAACCAATATCATACCCTACTCATCATTTACTGATGAGATAAAAATTAGAAGAAGACAATAACACCCTTGAAAACCGACAATTTCCACACGCAAATGGCACACGTGCACTTCACTCGCCGGCTTTAACGGTACTGTAGTTTCGGATTATCGCAGGCGAAGAGAGCAGGATAATAGTATTTCGTTGAGATATGTTAATGGTATGCCGAAAATTGTTTCAAAAAACTAATTACAAATCTAAGTGATGAGCTTACGTACTATTATCAGAATGTGAGAGGTTTAAACACAAAAACTAATCTTTTTTATAAGAACTGTTTGGAAAGTGATGAACTTGATGTGGTGCTACTGACCGAAACTTGGGCTAATTCCAGTGTTGTCGACTCTGAACTTTTCAGCTCAGATTATTCAGTGTTTAGAAAAGATCGTTCTGGTCGTCGTGGTGGAGGAGTGCTTATCGCTGTACGGTCCTGCATTAGCTCTCGTGAAGTTATTATAAGTGACATTGATTTAGAAAAATAACTATATAGATGTGGTTTGTGTTAAACTAAAATTACATTCAAAGACACTTAATGTTATAGTTGTGTATGCACCTCCTGCAACCCCCACACTTGCTTATGTTCACCTTTTTAGTAAGTTGGAAATATTCGATATGTTTAAAGATGATTTTGTTTTTGCGGGTGATTTTAATATACCTGATATTGTTTTCAATTATACCGATCATGTATCTCCGCACTCTTTAGCTGTAACTAATTTTATAAACGCTACCAATTCGATACAGATTAATTCCATTAGTAATGTGAATGAACGTCTTTTGGACTTGATTTTTTGTTCTAACAATACCCGGTTTAATATTCACAAGAGTGAATTTCCCCTTGTTCCGGAAGATTGTCACCATCCCGCTTTGGTTTTTGAACTTTGGTATGAAAAGTGTGGTATTAACAATAAACCATTTGAATCTAATAATTTTCAAACATATAATTTTAAACTTGCGAATTTTAAACAATTGTATGAATTAATTGGGTCTAGTCCATGGGAGTCTGTGTCGACAATTAATGATCTTGATGAAGCCTGCAACAGATTTTATGATCTACTTTACAATTGCTTTCAATCTAGTGTCCCTTTGTTTACAAGGAGAAATAAATCTTTTCCCTACTGGTTTTCGACTGGTACTAAAGAATTAGTTAAGCGAAAAAAAACATTTCCTAAAGCTTTATAAAAACTACAATACTAGGTATTACAAAGATAAATTTAATGAATGTCGTAGATTGGTTAGGAAGGGTATTGATCTTGATTATCGGGCTTATATACATGGTGTTGAGACTGCTGTCAAGGATGATCCAAGGAAGCTGTGGTCTTACCTAAATCAGAAGAAGAAGCAAACAAGTGTACCTGGGTATATGTCAAATGGCGATAGCCACTTTGAGTCTCCAAATGATATTGCGAATGCATTCGCATCACACTTTGAATCTGTTTTCGTACATGATTCCAGTTCAGATGTTTCTGTCGAGGATAGTTATGTACCTCTGTTTCCTACAACCTATATGAGGGAATTTGATCTGGATGAGGTTCTAGAGGCTATTAACTGTCTCAAATCTAGTCTTACTATGGGCACGGATTCAGTGCCTTCGTTCGTGGTGAAGGACTGTAGATTCTTGTTGCAGCATCCGCTGTTACATATTTTTAATCTCATTATTAAACTTAAGACCTTTCCTTGTTGCTGGAAATCCTCACGCATTACTCCTGTCTTTAAGTCTGGTGATAGGAACGACATTACTAATTATCGACCGATATCCATCATATCTAATTTATCTAAAATCTTTGAATTTGCACTGTTTAAACGTATTTATAGACAGATTTCCACAAGTATTACTCCTTACCAGCACGGTTTTGTACGAGGCAAGTCCACTCTTACCAACTTGTGTATTTTTACCGACTTCGTATCCAAATCTCTGGATGCCAGAACTCAAGTTGATGTCGTTTATGTTGATTTTTCCAAAGCCTTCGACCAGGTGCAGCATTCTTTGATTGTCCGCAAGCTTGGTAATTTTGGTCTGTCAAAAGATATCATTCAGCTTTTAAAATCATACCTTGCCGGGAGAAACAACTATGTTGAGTATCGTGGTGTCAAATCTTACAATTATCCTAGTACCTCTGGAGTCCCGCAGGGATCAGTCCTTGGCCCTTTACTATTTTTAACCTTTATCAATGATATAACAACTTGCTTTTCTTCAATGTACCTTTTGTATGCCGATGACTTGAAAATTTATCGGACAGTTGAATCCCTGAGTGATTGCGGTCAGCTGCAGGCGGATTTGGAATCTTTATTTGATTGGAGTCGGTCTAACTGTCTTCATTTGAATATTGCCAAATGTAAAACGATGTCCTTCACTAGGAATACCGTGATTCTTCAATACAATTATAACGTTAATCATATAGTTCTGGATCGATGTCAGAGAGTAAAATATTTGGAAATTACCTTCGATCCTAAATTAACCTTTAATGAACATATGTACAACATTACAGGGGAATGTTTTAAACTGTTGGGCTTTTTAACCCGTAGTACTAGAAATTTTCATAGTATTGAACCACTTATCAGTTTTTATAATTGTTTTATTAGAGCTAAGCTTGAATATTGCTCTGTGGTATGGCACCCGTATTATACTAAGTACATCGATTTAATAGAAAGCGTTCAGTGTAAATTTTTAAAAACATTGTATTATCGTAGATACAGAGTTTTCCTTGCCCACGGTTATTGTTATGATGCTCTATGTAAGGAATTTCATTTCAATACCCTCCAAAATCGTAGGGTAATAGCCCAAATACTTTTTTTTGAGTAAATTACTGCATGGTGAAATAAGTGATCCATGTTTATTGGGAGAACTGAATTTTCATGTGCCACGTATCACTTCTAGAACCCCAGCAACCTTTTACCTACCAGTTGCTAATACACATAATTATATGTTTTCTCCAATTTTGTCAATGTGTCGTAATGTTAATACTTTTTGCGTTGATATAGATATTTTGAGTATGACTAGTGATAAGCTTAAGAAATTATTAATTCAAAAGTTTGACTTAGAATCATTACATTAATTTTTTTTTTTTTTTTTTCTTAGCGGTTTTTTTTTTGTATTATATACTTATTATCTTATTTTTTTTATTACTTTTGCACACTCGTTTACTGTATTAGATATATTTAGTTTCTAGTTTACTATTTTGTTCCAACTCGTTAAGCATACTACCTTCTTTTCTTTTTCCCTTTGTTGTTGCACACGCATATATGTTAATTTTGAATTTTATTTTTTTGTATCGATGTTATCCTGTAAAAAGTAATTGTTATTACTGTTGGATAATAAACGCATTATTATTATTATTATTATTATTATTATTATTATTAAAAATATTCTCCGCTGACATGCCTGAAATTGATTAAATGGGGAAAGCTAATATTTAAAATAATGATTTATGGTTTAGTTTGCAATGCGAATTAAAGTAATTAAATAGATAACTTAAAACGAAAGCTACTATCAATGGAAATGTTAACTTAATAATTTTCAGTATCTAATTTTGACGAGTACCCCAAGAAGTGCATCTTATACATCACCTGCCATGTGATTCTTTACATATCAGGATTTTACAATCAATTTAGTAAAACTACTATAGACACTGTGCATATATATTATTTCTACAGGTTTTAAGGCTCATGACTTAAATTATTTCAGCACTATGTTTCTTCAATTTTTTGCACAATCTTCCTCCATTGAGTTTTGTTCTGTGACACACAGTCCTATATCCCCAAAGTTCTTAAGTCTGCTGTCACTGCATCTAGCCATTTCTTCTTCGATTTGCCTCTTTATTCTTCTTCTCTAACCGCCTTCTTCGATCTTCGTTGCCCCGAAAATTCTCCTCCCCCACATCTCTATCTTCATTTCGTTCTTTTTCGTCAACGCCCATGCTTCACACCCATATACTATCCTGAACCTTATTATGGTTCTATATACCCTGATTTTAGTTGCTCTGGAAACTTCTTTTGACTTTAACATTTCCTTTATTGATCCCATTGTATTGCTTTTCTTGTTTAATTGTTCCCCTATATAATCGTATTCCTTTGTTCTATTCATTGTTATTTGAAATCGTTACCCCCAAGTATTCAAAGTGACTTACTTTCTCAAAATTATAGGTTTTAGTATCCGTTTCGAATTTACTGTAACTTTGTTCAATTGCTGATGCTTGTTTCACTATCCGGTACTGTGTTTTATCCTCATTAATTTTTAACTCATATAACCTTGCGTCTTTTCTATTTTGCTGAATATTTCTTCTAGTTCTCTTTTTAATCTGGTTACTAGTGCTACGCCGTCTGCATAGGCAATGACTTGCTGTTTTAGTTGGTAGATGACCCCCGTGTTTGTATTCCGCTGTCTCTGAAAACTGCTTCTAGTATTAAATTAAACAGTAGGCTCTTTCGGTTAGCTTCAACAAAGACACAACGGTGTTCCAAGCGGAGGTTGCTGCAATCCACCATTGTGTCCGAGAAATAGAAAGATGGCCGAGCTAGATAAAAGCGTCGCTATTTTCTCTGACAGTCAAGAAAACTAAACAGTCAAACTAACTACTCCCCATAGTAGGTATATTACCCTAATCAGAATAAATATAGGGGCAAATTTGATTATATCCAGCGCATTTACTTTAATTCAATTAAAATTTATCAGTACCATAATTTTCACATCATTGCTTGTATGCGTATTTGCATTTAACGTCTGAATTCGTAATGACTTAATAAATCGACGATTACAGCCATTACAGCTCAGTGACTCCAATAAATATTTTTGTTATTTCCACTGTCGGTCAATACACATCCATAAGCTTTGATCATTAAACATCGGTCATTTTTGCAGATATGGAGTTACGTTCTAACAAACGTTGTTGGTCCTTTAATCAGATAATAGGCCTTCCTTAACTCTTAATGCAATCATCTTTATCGTCTTTAATCTTCTAATTAGTAGGACGTAAACTTCCTTGAAGTCAATACATTTTCAATAGAGCTGAAGAACTTTGTTTCTACTTCAGTGTTTATTTAAACTGTCGGGAATATTCCGAAGCTGTTAATCTTGTGAATTTAATTAAGCCGTAAATTTTTTTCTTCGTTTCTAGAACTTATATAATCAGTTCCTCTAAGTTTTCAATTTTGTCAAAGTAAATACCGATTTTGTTTTTTTTTTGCAAGGGCAAATGCGCATGTAAAACTGTTATGGTTGTTTTATGCTTGAGTAGCAGTATATTTTATAATCTGTAGATATAAATGAAAGGAGCTTTATTATTGTAAAAACCTGTTTGAATATGTCTAAAATAAGAATTGTATTGATTAGATAGGGTACCTTTCTAGCATTCTATGTCTGTACTTTGATAGAGACTTGTCATGCATCTCTATATGTCGTAGTATGTGACCGCTGACATGAGGTGGGCACCCAAAGGCAATTAACTTTGCCCTGAGTTCCTAGCCACTCAGGCGTGAGAGGGAAATGAGGCGGTGGGCGAGTTGGTCAGGCGAGGTTCGTCATGGTCATTCGTTAGCCCTTCTTTCGGTACTACCAAACCGCAAAATAAAAAAATCCATCAATGAATAGATGCAGAATCAGTTCATATAGTGGTGGCAAAAATCACAGGGACAGAGAGAGGCAAAAGAGTTCCTAAAAGAACAGAGGCCTGAATTTACTAGGGATCCAATGAATAAAGATAGTAAGATTGTCAAAATGATAGTAGGTCTGCTGACTGGTCACTGTAGACTAAATAGGCATATGTACTACATAGGCCTGGCAGATATCGCAACCTGCAGATTGTGCCAAGAGGAGGAAGAAACATTCATGTGCTGTGCCAATGTAAAGACCTGGCGAGGACAAGGTTTCTAGTAATGGGCGTGGAGAACCCCACAGCTAGCAGCTACACAAAGAAGCCGATCTCCAAGGTGATAATCCTAATTAAGAGGGCAAAATTAGACAGCATCTCCTAGGAAAAAAAAGGATCACAATAGATTTGAAAAGGTCGTGGTGAAACAGGTCTATAGGTCACCCCAATCCTAATCTAATGTAATCTAGATTAAATAGTACTGTAGATAATGGGTCCTCTTGTCTAACTCCCATCTTTCCCTCGAAACTATGTGATATCTTCCCTTCTATTACTATTTTGTTCAGTGTATCTGTCATTTTAGTTAGGCTAATTAATTTGTTTGGGGTGTATTAATTTGTTTGTGTTTGAGATCAAATCAGTAAAGAGGATATGTAAACTCAGAGTTTGTTCGTAGCTTTGATTTAGTATCATTTTTAATGTACAGATCTGATCTGTCGTTGATACTCTCCTACACATTATTATGATAACGGCTCAGTCTATTTCTCGCTAAAACTTTGTATGTGACATCAACCAGTGAGATACTTCTGTAGTTTCCATAGTCGGCTTTATTCCCTTTCTTCAGAGTTGGACATTTCAGGTCGTTTCTCCATTGAACCGGCATCATTCGCTTTATCAAGGTGCTAATCCTTTCTTTCTCCTCTACATATTTCAGGACTTTTGCGTGAATACCATTTTCGCCTAGTTTTAGACATTCTTCTTCTATCTTTTGATCTGTAGGTTCTTCTATTTCCATTCGTTCTTTAACGTCTGGTACTCCTAGATCCTGAATATCTCCTTTTAAACACCTATGGAAAAGGTTTAAGGAAATTTGCTTAAGAAGTTGGGAAATTACAAATTGTTGTAGAAATTTACATAATAACTTTTAAAATACCTTAGAAATTATAAATTTGCTGTTAACAAGATGTAATTTTACGATAATTTCAACCCTTTTCACAATTATGCTTTAAGTGTTGACTTTATACTTGCACTGCACAAGCGTAAAGAAAAATAACGTTGGCTCGGTCACCTAGTCATAGATGCGCAAAAAGGCATAAAAGTTATCTCACATTAGCCCGTTACAGCACAGCAAGGCGCGTCCCGTCAAAAAACGGATAGAATTAAAACAATGCAAATGAGTGAACATGCACCCACTATTCCAGCACAGCACGGCCCAGAGCGATGCATTGTTTTAATGCTATTTACTTTTTGACGGGACGCACCGTGCTGTGCTGTGAGGGACTAATGTGCAATAAGTTTAAACCTGTAGATGTACTGACTAGATGAAGATTGTTAAAGGTTATCGCACATTACACCATGACGTCACGGTACGCTGGGTCCCGTCAAAAAACGTATAACATTAAAACAATGCATCGCACTGGGCCGTGCTGTGCTAGAATAGGCGCTTGTTCATCCATCTCCATTGCTTTTATTCTATCCGTTTTTTGACAGGACGCACCGTGCTGTGCTGTAACGGCCTAATGTGCGACAACCTTTACGCTTTATATTGGAGCTGGTCTTTCCTACGCCATTGCTAAAATGCAAATAAATAAAGTTCGTTAACAAAAAAAAAGGTTGTTAAACGAACAAGGAGCCTAAAATTACAAAGAAAAACTGTCAAAATGATAGGAGATCTACAAATTGGTCACTGTATACTAAATAGGCATACATACAACCTAGGCCTGACAAAAGATATTATTTACTGACTCTGGCAAGAGGAAACCTTAATTTATTTATTTATGCAAATGCTATAGGTTGGTAAGGGTAAGGCTTGCAGCATCGAACTGGAAGAACTACAAAGCGAATAGTTTTGTAACCGATTTAAAAGGTAATAGGCCTAATTATAAAGACAAAATTAGAAAGCGACTTCTAGAATAAAGAGGATCACGATGACTGTGAAGAAGTCGCTATGAAAACTCTATTGAAATCTAATGTAATTTGTACGCTTATGTAATATCTGAAAGTATCAGGTAAATTCGATTCGTCACTTTACACAAGAGATAACGCTAATCAGTATAAAAAAATGTTTGCCGTTATATCCCAGAATAATTTTTATTCATGAGATAACCTGGATTTTACAAAAAGTATAATAAGCCATTATAAAAATATATGGGTATGTAGCATAAATAACGACATGACGAGGACACAAATTGTCCGTCTTATCCCAAAGGAATAATTTGGGCAACCGACAGGAATAATTAACTGTGTGTAAGCAAATGAGAAAGGTAAGCATCTCTATATTTAATGCAAAAATATAAATAAAAATGCCGAATTACAAGACGTAGCCTAGCAAACATAAACAGTAAACAAATGAGATATGGTTATTATCTCTCTAGTTTCTAGAGAATTAATTATAATATATACCTCACCTACATTTAGAGACAATTTCAACTCCTCAATTTTACAACGATAGTAACTCACCATTTGTTATGATATTTGCTCCTTTATTTTAATGAAGCGGTTTATAGCTATCTACAGTAAATTAGAACGGTGAATAAGATTTTCATGGGTATTTACAAGTGTAGGTAGTATTTATCACTATCGCATGCACCTATGTAGGCGCATTTAAGGATAGTACGTAATGCGATTAACTAGGACCGCCTCTGTTAACGTCGTAAAGAGCAACTAATTATTATCGTAGTTTCAGAAGCCGTTAAAATGCTTCTAACTTTAGTGTGCTTGTAATAACAATGTTCCACTTATCTATCGAAGATCCTTCGCTTATCTATCGGCCAAGCAGGAAATTCTGAAACCCTCTATCAAAATAATATTTCCAAATAAAATTTATATCTAATTTCTTAATTTTATTATATTTTTTTAAATGAAAACAACGAACGTTTATTCCCTGAAATACTGTTGGCAAAAATTCTAATAAATCTTTGCTCTCGAGTAAATTTTACCAATTGATAATGAATAAAATTCATCAAGCATGTTTGCCGGGCATGATCGTTGAACCATACACTCCTAATCATATATATAATCTTACAGAAAATTAAGCAGAGCGAGCCCTATAAAGTAGTATGCAAATATCTCGGTGCTTGGGAGTAGTACTTAGGAGTTTGAAAACTCTTAAGGCACTTGGTTAGAATTCTTTTTGCTCCACCTACCATGAAATCTCCGGATAAACTAGGCGACGTTTTGCCTACTGATAGAGGGTTTTTCATAAATCCTTTTTTCAACTTTTTCGTCAATTCATCTTATTTTCGTATTCTCTTGGAAAATAAATGTAATTCCAATATGAATCGTATTTACCACTCGACTAGAATTATATAGAATATACAAGAAACGTTAAGATTATTTAGCATTCCAAGAAATTCTCTGGATTAACCTGGAGTAGATTAGATTAGATTAGGATTGGGATGGCCTGTTTCACCGCGACCTTTTCAGATCTGTGATTTAATTTTGCCCTCTTAATTAGGCCTATCATCTTTGAGAACGGCTTCTTTGTGCAGCTACTAGCTGTGGGATTCTCTACGCCCATTAGTAGATACCTTGTCCTCGCCAGGCCTTCACATTGGCACCAAACATGAACTAGTGTTTCTTCCTCCTATTTGCAGAATCATACATACAAGTTGCCATACATATTAGCCTATTTAGCCTGCAGTGACCAGTCAGCAGAGTTACTATCTTTTGTGACAGTATTCCTGTCTTTATTCAGTAGATCTATAGTAAATTCAGGCCTATGTTCCATTAGGAACACTTTTGCTTGTCTCTGTCCCGGTGATTTTTGCTACCACTCTCTGGACTGATGATGTATCCATTCATGGATGGATTTTTTAATTTGTGATTTGGTGGTGCCGAAAGAAGGGCCAGTTTCAACGAATGACCTTGACGAACCTTGCTTGACCAGCTCGTCCTCTCACGCCCGAGTAGCTAGAGATCCAGGCCAAGGTTAATTTCTTTTTAATGTCCACCTCATTTAGGGCGCTTGCACAGTCCCAAATCAGCTTAGAGTCCACGCTTATGGAACTAATCGCTTTAAGTGTGGACTGACTGTCAGAGAAAATAGCATCGCTTTTACCTGGTCCAGTACATCTTTCTATTTCTCGGACACAGTGATGTATTGCAGCAACCTCAGCTTGGAACACCGTCGTGTCTTTGCTGAAACTTACCGAAAGAGCCTTTTTATGCTTCTTAGTGTATATTCCAGCTCTAACGCCGTAGTCCGTTCTAGAGCCGTCTATATACCGGTTTGCGTCCGCTCTTACTGGAGTACCTGTCTCGCAAACCTTCTTATCTGGTATTATAACCTGATATTTTCTGTCTAAGTTGAATTTTTAAACCGTGGCGTCATATGGCATTCCTAAGAGGGGTGCCTTTTTGGGTTCATCTAACTGTCAGTGACGTGCAATTTACATAACGGTACTTGACTATGAAAAAGTCTGTGTGCTGTAGACCTTGCTCCTCGTATATAAATATGTATTGGTGGCAGATTTAGAATTACATCCATTGCGATGGTAGGGATCCATCTCATCGCCCCCGCGGCGCACAGGCACCCCAGCCTCTGCACGCCACCCAACGTTTTGGCCGCCCCATCTGCCGCACGTGTGACCACCATACTCTAGCTCGTACGTTATCATGCGTCTAATTATCCTTGTGTATAACCAGAGAGCCATCTTAGAGCAAGTCCCCAATTCCTTCCATACAGCCTCTCGCACCTACCTAGGGCGATAGTGGCTTTGCTGGTTGTTTTCTGGATATGTGGGTTCCATGTATGTCCTTTGATCAAACCATACCCCCAGGTACTTCGCCTCTTTGACATATGGAATCCTTTCGCCTCCTATCACTAGTGGCTGCAGGCTTTCTAGCCTTCTCTTTCTTGTGAACGTGACAACTTGTATTTTTTGAGCATTGACTGATCGCTTTTACTTACACCGTTTGTCAACCGTATTTAAGATGGCGCGTCTCCTAGTTTCACTCAAACACGGTTATAAAATGCTGATTTGGTGCATTTACCGAAACAAAAACATTGTAATACCGACGAAGGAGAATTCGCAAACGTCACATGCAGAACAACAATACATTAATGAGATCAAAAACTTCTGAAATTAAGGATCGTAATTCCTTGATCCAACAGTCCCAGCTTTACTTGCTACGCGAAATCTTACTGAAAAAATTCACTATTGCATTTGCGTAAGAATATACAATTTATGCCTACTTTTATAGGTGGTTATGTAAACAAATTGTGCAGCAAAACTACACATTATGTTTCAAAAAAACACATTATACAGTAAATAACTATTCACAACTGGATATATTAATTATAGCAACACATAGTTAATCTGTACGCAAAATCTTAATATCTCTTCACTACACCAATTTGTAATAGTAGCAAATATACTGTAAATATTTCGTTGACGATTAGTTGCAACTATTACCATTGGCCTGAACGTACTGTTTGCAACAAGTGATCTGCACTTAATGGTACTGTTAATAGGTTCTCTCAACATAGATTGTATAACAAAATTGTGCATTTTGTGGAAAATTTTAATACAAGTTGTGCTCGTCACTGTATGTTCAACAACTTGTTGCGCGAAACTTTATAATTGTTTGAAACTTTACGATTTTTTTTACATTACTTCCAGAACGAAAATGGTTATGTATTCTTACATATTAAAGCATTGAAATTTTCTGTATTAGAATTGCTTTTTTTTATAATCATTACAAATCGTTATAGGCTTTATAGTGAATTCTTACATAAACTAAATACAAACAAAAATAACCCGTTAAATTTGTGGTTTCTAAGATATTCCATGTCATCACAAAAATCATATAGTCGTGTCTTTTCTTGACTTTAACTTTATTTGAGTAATTACTTAACAAGAAGTTAGTTACTGAAAGCAAAAACATCCATCATTCTGTCCCACCCATCAAAACTTCTTTATGTTGAATAACGTCGAACTTCGACCATTCGATCGTGACAAAATATGTCGACGCAATACCTCGACATATATCTTTTTAATTGTATTGTTTCGTCAGAAACAGCACCCTCGAATGTATTCTGTATTGAAGTTGGGGTCGCGTTAAAGAGACGCCTGCTTTCACATCACCTTAAAGCATATTTCTTCTGGACTTTTAATTAAAAGTTTGGTAATTATATTTCTTAAAACTATCAACTTCAAGAACACTGCGATTCATGTGCTTTTCATATAATCGATAGAAAGTAGCTTTACAACTTAACTTTAAAGAAATAACACATTCAGAAACAAGATATTTGCAAATGCGTCGCGGATACTGGAAAAGTTTTAATTAAAAACCAGCTCACGTCTTGGGCGTTTCATATTCTACGACCCCTTTTAGATTTCGATTGAACCTATTTTGTATGCATTTTCATAAATACTTCAAAACTATCATTAAAGGAGTTAAGAACCAGCGAATAGACTTGCGATTGCTTTAGAACTAGAAAAAAGAAACATAACGCGAATTTGCGAATAGTTTTTAGTCAATTTAATAGTTGGGTGTTAAATGATAGTAGCAGTAAAATTATCTCAAAATTGCGAGGAGTGATTTATTTATCAGTCGCACCAAAAAGAAGTCTTTTGATTGGCTTACATATAACCTGGTTTACACATAAAAAGAAAATATTGCAGAAGTCGTCATCATGTGATTATTTATTTAAATCACCAACGCCACCTGTTGCAGTGTTTCAAAAATTTGATTGATCATTTATTATTTTGACACCTATTTTGACGGTTTATGAATAAAGTCATTGTTGGAGCTAGTGAGATGGTTTAGGTATTTTTTCAATACTTTTCCCATCAAGAAATGTGAGCGATTTACCTCTGGACGAGAAAACTAACATTTTGAATACCTTTGACATGTTAATGTTGGAATTACCTCACTTGCAACAACAGCTACAGCACAAATATGATACTGAAGAAACTCAATGCTCACCATGACACCCTTTATGACTTCACGGTTGCTCTCGCGAACAAAACAACTCCTCAGCTACCTTCAGGCTTCTAAAATTATTCTACATTTGCCCGTCCTATTTCAAAAGACTAAAGCTTAAACAGGCCCAACACAATTTTTGTAGGAATACGTATTCGGTTTGATGCACGTTACATGGTTGATTTTTATCGTAACATTCTTTAGAAACCATCAATATCTCTTGTAATTTTCAAAGATCTGTCGAACCTTGGCGTAAAACTCATCAAAGATACACTCACATCTCGATTTCTGTCATAATCCTTGTTAGAGATGCGTCAATCTTCCAAAACATTCGTCCGAGCTGCGCTAATATCTTTTGCAACAATTGTCAGATATCTACTGGTCTCACAGATAATATTTTCTGGAGATTAATTGATCTCACATTATTTATGAAGAGATAAAAAACAATTACAATTCATCCCAACTTCACCTAAAGATACTACACGTGGCTACCTATTCTAAGGCTATATGAATTCCATAACAATTCAAATGTTCCTAGTCTGATTTAATATTTTCGCTATGATTGTTAATAATAATAACAAAAATCAATAAATAGGTCAACTAGCAGTTTTTATTACGCTTGCATCCATAGAGCAACTTCAGTTACCTTCCAGTATTCGCCGGAGGAGTAGAAGTCATGGGAAAACTTATTCTGAGATCAGAATCTGGAAAGCAGCCCCAGGTCACTGATAGCTAGTAATTTATTTGTTATCCTTCTGGATATGGAAGAGACAGTCTCCATGTTATTAGGTAGCTCCTGGGTCCTTCGCAGACGATGAAAGCAGCTCTGTATTTATCGTCTCTCAATTGTTCTTCATTCAGCAAATTTGCCAAGAAAAAAAGAAAAAAAAACATTATATAAACCCGTATTTCTAATTTTTAGTTTTCTTAGTTTTTAAATTAATGTTATTTTGTTAGCTTAATTTACTTATGTTTATGATTATATAATAATAAGAAAATGTTTTTTTTATTAGAAAGAATAAATATTTAGTATGATAATATAAAATCGTTATCTTTTTACCATTTTACTTTACTTTTTCTTAGTTGTGTCTAGTTCTAACTTTTGTGTTATATTTATATAAAATTATTTTACTTGATTTACATATGTTTACTATTATATAAAAGTAGAAATTCGTTTTTTTTTATTATAAAAAATAAATATTTAGTTTGGAAGTACAAATCGCCATTTATTTTTACATATAGCATCACTTTATTTATTAAAAGCGGCATACATGATGACGCGTTCGCGCTCTTTCTCTTGATTGGCTGAAAAGTTACGAGGTAACCTTGTATATACGGACCTCGGACTGCTATTGCTGTTCAAATAATGATTATTCTTTTTTTGTTTTCCCATACTTAATCAAATTGTGCAATTCTATGTCTGACTTTGTAAGAAGCGTTTATCCAGCAATACAGTTATAGAACATATTGCAATACCAAGGACGATGTATATATTAGAGATAGCCCACGAGATAGGGAAAAATGATTTTACGATTTCACGGCTAGAATTACCCGAAAAATGCTGCCATCTAGCGGCTGCATGAAAAATTAGGCAGTTAAGAAAACAACTTACGAACGCAAAGACCCAGGTATTCCCCGGAGGCTTACATGAAATACGTATCTAAAATAGGAAATTAAATGAGTAGGAGAATTGTTTCTTTGTTTGTTTATGAATCAAATTACAAAATATTAGCAGAGATTATCAATTATCAAGATATTTTTGCGTTCAATAATAAAAATCTAAACGGCTTTGGTTTTCAAAAAATCCGTTAGAGTACATCCTTAACTTGTGACAAACTCTATACTTTTGTTGCTTATCTTTAGTATACAAATTTCTACATATCTTTTTATCAATTATTTGTTCTTTAATTATGAAATTATATTTAAAAAAGTTATTTCTTAAGGCTTTTACTAAATGAGGGGTGTCAAAGAAGTAAAGAATCTTTTTGGCCATTGACTTCAAAATATGGATGTGATGGAGATACTCCCATTCGCTTTGAATAATTTAAAAAATTCGAACCTATATCAGTAACAAAACCTTTAACATGCAACCTCTATGTTATCAAGTTTATTTATAAGCTTTGACACCAGTTCATGCAACTCTCCAAATGGAGAGCCCGATTCATAAAATAAATATGATTGCTTCCATTTACCATGAATTCCTCTTGCCACAAGAGCACATTTAGCAACTGTAAAACTAGTCGATCCCGCAGTTTGGCAAATCCGATAATTTTATCTCTGCTTGCATTGTAGAAGAGATTTGGCTTCAAAGGTATTTCATCAGCACAAATTATACAAACTCTGTCTTCATCGCTCATGCTTTGTACTTTCAAACTTATTGTACCAAACAGAAAATCATTAATCCCATTTGCTATCTCCCATTTTGAGTAAATCTTCTGAGCGTCCTGACCGATGGCAAAGAAAATATACCTGCCAAAAATTTGTAAACTTGGGGTGCGTAAAAATAGATGGTTAGTGCAAACTGCTTCAATTGAGAGGAATATTTCTGTTTACTTGATTTACCACATTTAACTTGAATATTTATAAGATTTGGCAAGTGAACCGGTAAATATTTATCGCACAGCCGATGAAAATTCGCCAATTCTTCTTCTTCTGCATTATGTTCTCTTCTTAATTTAACATTAGTCTTTTGCTTACTAATTTAGAGCTTTTTAAATTACGACGTAGCTTTTCCTTTCGGGGGCTATGGCTCGACAAAGAATGTGGTGTTTGTTTTGATGAGCTCGATGACTGTGGAGCGTAACTTGTCGATGGAATTGGGCTTGATTCTCTTGAGCATATCGAGGATTGTTCAGGTGTAATTGCTGTCGATGATGTAGATGCTAGTGTAATGGACTGTTCCTCCCCAGATTGATCTATGAACAGAAAATACATATACTTGGTAGTAAATTAGCTTCAACAGTACATATATGCAAACATGCGTATGATAAATTCAAAATGTGACCACAAAATGGAAAAGAAATAATAGATGTTTTTAGATCACATCGGTTGTTTGATCAAAATATACTGAAATAAATACAAAATTGCTTGGGCATCCTACACTTCTTCCAAAGAGTAATTAAATTATGTTTTTACAAACATATATACTTTCTACTGAGTAGGTGCAACCTTAAGACCAACTTTAAACCGCAGTGTGATGTTGTGCAACCATGCTTAAGGATGTGTGTTATCTACTGGAGTGCATTAACTGGTTTTCATGCAATTTGAAAACACATCCACTATATGTAACAAATTCACCAACACCATAAGACTGTTCTAGCACATAAGCTAACAAACCCAAATAAACCAAAAGCTCAAGAGACCGGCAAAAAATAACTGACGAAATTCATACGTTTTAAGTTAGTTTCCTACTTTGTTCATTTGACCGAACCAGCTGACCCTGATTTTTGAGTAGTTACTAGAGAGGAGTGAGTTTAGTTAGTTTAGTTTGGTCGCTTTATTAAAGAAAAAAACCAACCGATCAGTTTATTAAAAAATGAAAAAAAACAGACCTAACTGACCACATATGTAAAATGAATAAACCCATTGTGTAAACACTTTTATAATCCACAGTCAAGTTGCAACAATGCTTATATAAGATGTATTCGTTTGGCATGTCTGGTCAGTTAGACTTGTTCAGTTTGATGTACCCCTCCACTAACTACTCGAAAATCTTGGTCAGTTGATCAGTTCGAATAAACCACGTAGGAAACTAACCTAAACATGTGAATCGGCCAGTTGTTCGCTTTTTTAAATGTTTCTGGTTCGATCACTTCATTTTTTTGGTTTGTTCACTTTAACCAAAGTTAACTAACCATAGGTGTAAAATAAATACAGCTATAAATACATTGTGGCCGTACTAACCTGCGGCTGGCGACCAATGAAATATTGTTGGAACAGCATCAGATTTAAGCTTGTTTTTTAAATCGTTTAAGAACATTCGTTCCTCAAAAAGCCAACTGCAGAGAGTACAATTTTTATGGCAATACTCTGTATTTCTTTCTAATAAACCAGTCTATTACAAATAACTATCCAAGTTCAAAGTTTCAAAGACCTGCAAATTAACATAGTACATTTTAGGTTTACAAATACAGTTAGCAGTGGTATTTTAGACAATTATTATATTATCTGAGGTTATTTACCTGTCTGAGTTTAGTGGAAAACTAAAAAAAGTAATTGTATGGGTGTTGGAATTAGCTCTGCAGGTTGGGGCCGAATACTATCTACCACCTGTCAACTTTTTTTCTCGTTTGCCTGCCATTCCTCTAAATACAGTCTGTTATGGCACCAATAAAACGTCCAAGTTCGTTTATATAAAACACTTTTTGGCGTAAAAAATAATGTATGTACAAAGAAAAAACCGAAACTCAATAAAAATGTCTATCAAATCAAAATAAAACACACAAATCACAGTGGCTAATGCAAAAGGAAATATAGTAATATAAAATAAACTAATAATAATTCTGATAAGTTCATACAATGAAAAATTTCACGAGAGTTTTACACAGGCAAACACAGGTAACACAAAGGTCAAAATAAATATCAATATGCGAATCAGCTGGTCACGAGTGAACATCTTCTAACCGAGTAGATTTTGAAAAAGTAAATTTCGCACTGGTAGTGCGATGACTCATTTTATGACCTTACTGATTTGACTTATCCTGTGGTTTAAACTGTGGTAATACTAAAGAGGTTAAATATGCATTCAATAGTATGCACTACAACTATGACGTTGGCGGTACGGTGTACAACGGTGTAGCTAGTACATTACCCTCAGGCTACCCAGACTGTTCTAAATATGAAAATGCAGAATGTTAAAGAATAATTATAATTGTTCAATACAAATCCTGAGTTAACATTCAAGTATGTTGATTTTTAGAGGTTGTTTTATAAGATTAGATAACTACCTAGCACCCGGCAAAACCATGTCAAAAATTATGCGTTGGTTATAAATTAAAATTTGCCACTATTTTCAATCCTTTTATTTAGAAATATTTCGCGTTAATAAAACTTTTCAGTGGAAACTAATCTACTTTCGCTACTTCTCCTATCCAATATATAAATTATTGGATATAGCGCTAATGTAGATTCCTTTTACATATTTTTATGCGAAACTTAAAATGTGATTCGAACAAAGGTAATACGATCTTGATTCTTTTGCGCCAAACCTATGCTTGCGAGAAAGCGCACAACCACAATTTACCTGCGATATATATCATTGTTTACTAGCGCCACTCCTAGCATTTTCGTGAATTTCTACTTCAGCTTCTGCAATTACAAACTTAAAAACCCCACGCACGGTTTTCGACTGGAAACAGCAAGTGAATTATCCTTTTCAAGCTGAATGGGTGACGCAAGTTACCCGCGCACCTACTGTTGCTCGAATTCAAGCCCATTACACTACGGAATATTTTATTGTGTTTTACTGTAAGCAACGCATGAGTTATTCTCGTCGCGCTAGAGAATTGAGTTTTTCAACATTTTTGCATCCACACTGCGAAAAAGGAATTGGCTATGTCAAAAAATACCGAAGGTTTTTAGCAAATTTTATGTAGTTCAAAGGATTTTTGTATAAGTACATAATATGTTCGAGCAAATAACGCTCGATTCTGAAATAAAAATTTCATTTTACTTAAATTTTTAGTTTTTGGTTCAAACAACTCTTGAAGAATAAAAAGAAGCCTCGTCATTATCTTATAAGAAAAAAATAATGATTGAAATACAGATATTTGAGTCTTTAGATTTTATAACTTTCCAGCAATTCTATACCATTTCTGCTATTTAAATAAGGTAAGGCTATATATAATATTTATAGTTAAATAAATAAATAATTTTGGTCTTTTCCGACACCGTATAGTAAACTTGTGTTAAACCTTAATTTCACATACACTGTTTATCAGCCAAATGGAATAAATTCGGTAATAAATAAATGAGTGCGTGTTCGAAGTAACGCTTGGACACGTCGATTGGTATTTTTATAGTTGTGCATTTTTTTCAACAGAAGCCTTTTATACATGGTGTGTCATGTAACAGTGGCCAATACCAACTTTTTTTATTTTAAAAGCTACACCCTGATATTATTCAATTTTTGGATTCTTCAGATATTCTAGACATATTTCATTTACAATTTCCTATACCTATCTTCAAGTGTTTAGGAAATATTAACTGTTTTAATTTTTTTTGCAAAAAAAAATAACATTAAAGGAAGAAAATTATTTGATTACAGAAATTCGCTATGACACATTCAAAAACTAATATGTAATCTGTTGGTTTCTTTGTAAAAAAAAAAAAAAACAAAAAAAAATTAATGTCAATGGAAGAGATGTTCAAAATGCTCGCCGCGTGCGTCTTGGATCTCAAATAGGAATTTCTTCTAACGTTACGCAACATCTCAGGTGTGACCGATCTACTCGATCTACGTTTAGTTTTGTATACAATGCTTTTGACATATTCTGATAAGAAGAAATCTAATGGCGTAAGATCGGAGGATCGTGGCCATTCAATCGATCCTCGCCTCGCTATCCATTGATTTGGAAATATTCGATTGAGGTACTGCCGGATATTGATTTGGTAATGGGACGCTTCATCTTGCTGAAACCATATCATGTTCGCTGGAACTTGTGGGTTTGCTGGATCACGATATAAGTTTGTCAAAGTTGGCACGACATTATTTTGGAGTAGTGCTAAATAATTATCGCCATTCAAATGGCTATCAATGAAAAAGGGAGTTTCTTTTTAGATGAGCTTATTAATAAACACAACTGTAGATATTAGGACAATACCAATTCACACGTTTTTCGTAAACAGCACACGCAATTTTCTCAGATATTGTATGGGCCAGAATTCTTGGAGACAAAATTATTGGCTCAATGTCCATGGAAGAAAATTTAACTGGTGAAATGTATTTAAATCTAGTAGAAAATGTGATAGATGCCCTTATAACTAAACGTTTATAAAACCAAACCGATTAAGATGAAAATTCGTTGTTAAATGAAAGAACACTACTTCTTTCAACAGGACAGAGCCCCTTCACATTATGCTCTGCCTGTACGAACTTGGCTTAATCAGATGTTTGCTGATACATGGATCAGAAGATAGGCACCATATATTGACCAATGAGATCACCAATATTAACGCCGCTTGACTTTTTTATGGGGGTATCTACAACGTTTCAAAAACTGCGGGAAGAGTTTGAGCAGCGGTATTACCATTGTTTTACCAATAATTGGGGGCATTTTGAACACCTGTTGAATTAACCACAACTTCATTCTGACGCTAATAAAATAATGTTCACTGAAATGTCGACTTTTAATTTTTTATACTTGAAAATGGTATAATTTGAAAAAAAAAATGATTCCACTTTAAAAAATAAAGCGCCAAAAGATTGCAATTAGCAAGACCTTTTCAAAGACGTATTACTCAACGGCCCCTCCCATTTAATCTTTTCGAAATGATTTTCACCCCAATTAGAAGTTGAAACTGCGGGGTCGCAGAGACATGTAAAATTTGTCGCCCCGTAAATCGAAATTGACCAGTTTTCTTGTTAAATTCAGTTTAACAAGAAGGTTATTCCTGGTGATTAGTTTTGAAATGAAGATCTGGTGTAGTAGTTAGGTAAGGAATTATAAAAAGCAATAATTACTAGACTGGTCAACTTTCAGCTGCGCGCCAGGTCATTACTAAGTTTAATATATATGACACTAACGTTTAACACAAGTATGCAATGCAGTGTCTGGAAAGAGGCAAATTATTAATTTATTTAACTATAAATATTATATATAAGCCCCTTACCTCATATAAGTAGCAGAAATGGTATAGGATTGCTGGAAAGTTTGTAGCATTAAGTGTTTCAGGATTTTTCTCATTAAACGCTTTCGTCGCAGTGATAAAACACATTTTGAAAAAGACCGTTCAACATATACGGATGTAACACACGCATAATTAAAATAGGCTTTATATGTAGATAACGGATCAGCTGCACCACCATCAACATGTAGTCCGATTTGTGCCGGCACAGTAACTGTTTATTGCCCACTGTACAAACTATTTTGGCACCACTATTATGAAAATCCTGGAATTCACCTATATACTTTTCTACATTATGAAACAATGGTCATTTTCCGAGATATTCTACGACCGACATTGTATTACAATGTGGAAAACGTTAACGGGTACTATCTCGCATCAAAACTCAACTAACACTGATTCTAGATACTAGATACACGAATCGGAGAGAGATTTTACTGCCTTGAAGATATTAACTACTAATAACGTTTTGAATAGTGCGAGGCGAGTGTGGCTCCACTGTGTAAGCAGTCACGTCTGACTACTCTAGTAATCACTACAAACAATCTTTTGGCGAATTTCAGCTTATAACTGCTTTAAATAACTCTATATTACAAAGATATGTAATTTTAAAAAGTGCCCAAGATTAATGTTCTACACGTTTTTAAATGATATATTATTGCAAAAAGAAATAACAAGATATAAATATCAAAAGTGCCACTTATTTCAAGGAAACTTTAACTGAGCACCTAGCAGAAAAGTGCGAAATTTTGCTTTAAATGAACAGATTCCAGAACATTTCATATTTATAGGATTATTGTTTAATTTCTTATAAATACTAAACGTAACAAACTTACAAACAAGGTCATTCTATGAGGATTTGGAGGTATAAGATCGCAAAATCATGTGGCCAAAATATGCACATGGATATAAAACTTTATTTTGTTGTGCAGGTATGGTGAACTCTTAAAGGTAAGTATTACCGAGTTACAAAAGTAACGTGATTATTCAAAAGATATAAAATATTAAAATTAAAAAACCGTACTTTATCTTCCATATGATTTAATAGTAGCATGTACTGAAAATCAATTTGTTATGAGTCATTTTCCATATTTATATGGAAAATAATAAGATACAACGAAAAATGGGATTGATTCTTGGCTTATCTAACTTAGCAGCTAAAGCAGCAGTATACGAAACCATGGTCTGACATGTTTTTGAAGTATCATTCTCAATACGCCGTGACTCATTTGTGACTAGATAAAATCTAGGAGCGATAAACTAATGCTGGTGATTCTAGATAGATAACGCTCATCGTCCATAATCAAACTACAGCTAATTAATCAGTCCTGCAGATTACCCAAAAAAACTTTTGTAGTCTGACTATGGTGGGTTATACACTACACCTATTGCTACCTTTGTATGTGCTTACAGTAACCGACACCCAAATCTGTTCAATATTACTTATCGCTAAAAAATATTTATTCACTGTTTTTTTTTTTAGTATGTGCGTGCCCATTGTTTAATGTTGTAACGCCAGCCTATTTAAATGTTGAATACGAGTTTCCAACTGCGCCAGCAGATAGCGGTACCTCGTTAGTTTCTGGGTGCGAATTCAAACATTGGCTGCGTTCCGAGTCGCGCATAATGCATATCATGCGTCTGATGTAACGATACATCGTACCGATTTAACATGTATGCGTGCATAAAAAGTTTTGCCGCGAAATCAGTTTAGACCCTGACAGAGGCTAGAATGGAACATACAACGCATAGAAAAAAGGTAATGCAGCCTATGCATAGCATATGCACGACAAGTAAATTGGAACGCTCACAGTGTTCTATGTCTTTCAATGTATGCATCGCTTAAAATGCGCGACTCGGAACGCAGCCATTGAAAGAAATGTAGATTGCTTCCGAACTAGACGTGTCAAATACAAACACACTCGTGAACAAAACGCGTATTCTGTATTGAAATGTGCTGGTGTAATGTTTTTTTTTAACTTGATCAGGTTCATGAAGATTAGTTCTTATTGATTGTACCCAAATACTTAAAGACAAATAAATAAACATGTAATACTAAGAATCTGTTATCTGTTTTAGGATATAACGTATCTTTAAAATGGCATTTTGAAGAATATGTGAATGTGTTCATCCATATAGTAGACTTTTTCTACGATTATACTATTTTATGTTAGTTAATGAATCATTTGATTTGCTTTCTCATTTAAATTAGTAGGTTGCGGAACTAATATTCTATTATTTTGGCTATGTTAAAAGTTTGTTTGCGCTTATCACTCCTAAAAATGTAGACCACAGTCTTAACACCGAGAATAAATAATATTTTACGGTATCTATCAGGTGCGTTAACTTGGTTTACATGTAATCTGCACATGTGAGAGACTGAAGGTACTTCGGCAGAAGTATTTCGGGAGAGATCTATTGGAGCCCTCGAAGGTTCTCAAGTTTCCACTGGGCAAGATACTGGGCTTTATAGAGAACACCAAGCTGTTCGAGTGGAAATAAGAGAATTAATAGGAATGGTACAATGAGCACCTAACTCAAGTGCCCGGACATTAAGTGCCCACCCTAATTTTAATGAATGAATGAATGAATGAAATTTGTGAAACAAAATAACTAATAGCTGGTAAATAGGGTAGTAGATCCGACAACCTAGAAAATTTTAAACTATGTATTTTATTTTCATGCACTTGTACCGGCTTCTTCCCGTCATTTCATCTATGCGTGCTTCCTTTTTTTAAGTGATGATAATAAATGGCCTAGAAATACATTTATTGAACTGGAAGAATATTTTATTGTATTTAATACATCGCTATCGTCATATATACATAACAGACTGCAATCTGTGAGAATTGGGCATCTTACTTCTGACTTGGTTAAAGTTACCTCGGGAGTGCCGCAGGGGTCGCATCTTGGCCCGCTTCTCTTCCTTATCTATATTAATGGTATTGCGTCATTTTTTCGTTTTTCAAAATTCCTTTTATACGCTGATGAGATTAAAATTTTTACTGAAATCACTTTCATTTCTGATCAATTAAATTTACAGCAGAATTTAATACGGTTTCAAGAATATTGCATTATTAACAAACTTTTTTTAAATTTAGATAAATGTAAAATTATTTGCTTTACGAGAAATAATATTAAATACAATTTTCCTTATTCTTTATATAACCATTTGCTTTCCAGTAGTTCTGAAATTCGCGATTTGGGGGTACTACTCGACACTAAACTACTATTCGACAACCATGTTCATTACGTGGTTAACAAAGCATTTAAAAAATTGGGATTTATTATCCGCTTAACAATTTTTTTTTCCAAATTATCAACATTTACTACCCTTTATTATGCTCATGTCCATAGTATTCTTTCATATGCGACTGTCGTGTGGAATCTTCAATATGTTTATGTGAATGCTATAGAGTCTGTTCAGAAAAAAAACGTTAAATTTTTAACATTCCGATTTTGTATGCCTATTATCAGCTATGAAACAACCCTGCTTGAATTTAAAATTGCATCAATAATAATCTTCATCGACAAATTTGTAGCATGTAGGTATAATAATACGCAAATAAAATAATATTCGCATATCCATAATATGTGAGTGATAGTTGTTAATTAGTATCAATATACTGTAAACGGTTATCTGTCCTAATAAAAATTTCATCAAGCATTCAAACTAAAACAAAGAATCAGAAACATGTTACCGAAGTACATCTCATGGTACCACAAGACACCTTTTAAGAATATTCAAGTGAGAAATAAAGTTTCTTTCAGAAAAAGAGAAAAAGTTGGATTTTCGCCGATGCAATCCGTCCTTGTAATTTTTAATTTTATAGGTTTCTAGAATTGCTGCTACTTTGCTACATAGCTATGGAAATGGATGTTATTTTTCCACTCATGCAATTTGGAACCTTTAGTATAGAACGTACAAGGGCCTACCCGCAGGATGAAAACGACACAATGTAGGACGGTGGATTTTGACAAATACGAGCACTAAGCGTACTACTAGAAGGACTTTCAATAGTACCATTCGATTCCACACATTTCCAGCTCTAGGCGCGTTTTTTTATCTATCTCTACCTCAACGTTAAAGAACTGTTGTTTCTAAAACAGGAAAATCATGGATTCCGTGCGAATAACATTTGTAGGAGCAAAGGTTACGCTGATCTCCATTCTCTATGAAAAGACAGGTACTGCTCGAAGGACGTTCATGTCCTCGTTGAAGGACAAGTTTATGCGCGGCAAAATGTCCTTCTAGCAGGACCAGACCTGCTGTACAAAAGTACTTTCGGAAGCGCTTCCAGCAGGGCAACCGCTTGTACATTCTATCATTAATGTTATACCAATTTCTTTCTTAATTATGGTAACTCTGTTGGAACATAACCTAGGTAGTTGTATTTATTAGCGTTTACTATTAACATCCTGGATGTGTAATAATGGACAACATAACAATAGTTACTTCGATTATTGGTGCAGCTGCTGCATTTTTGGACCTAAAGGGAATTTGGCGGGTGGAACCATGGTCTAATGTCTAATGAACAAAAAAAGGGGAATTTAAATTTGATCGATTTTTTGCGGATGGATAGAACTGCAATTAATATATTACCGAGCATGATGGAAGTAGATATATATTGTGATGCTGAGTTAGTACACAGCCTAGATTACCAAAAATTGATTTTGAAATATGACGCTATAATTAATTAAGTTATTAAAATCCAATTTTTCTATTTTGCGTTCATAAAAACGCAATTGTAACACGCTTTTGCGTATCGAAAAGTGCTTCATTGTGATACGCCTTTTTTCATTTCTATAGGTTGGCTGTATTGAATACATTATGACAGAAAGCAAAATTGACGTTTAATGCATGTAAATTGTAAATACTTTAATCAAAAATTCTATACAAATTTAGTTTACATTGTTATTGTTATGAAACGTGGAATTACTGTATACATTTACACTGACGGAACAAGTATCTTGAGCATGTATTGTTATGCCAGGCAAATTCTTCGTAACAAAGTTTTGCTGAGTTATGTTATTGGCTTTAATGGTAGACTCTTGTGATTGAGAATCATTCGATAGATATAACTCTAGAATGACCAGATGTACTTGGCCCTGATAAGTTGTGCGCTACAGCCACTTTACTTTTCATAGATGTTTCGATGTACCCTCAGCTACCGCAGATGACTTCCATCCACCATGACGTTTTATAGTCAGCAAATCACTGCCTGCGTCTGCTAAGTGTGTAGCACTAGAACGTCTGAAGCAATGTCCAGTATAAGCTCTGAATTGGGCAATTTTAGAAAATCAGCTATTAATTAGGGCGTTTGCCAATCGTATTAATTCCAATCGGCACGATATACAATAACCATTGCGATATGTAAGGAAGAATCTTGAATGATTAATATTTTTGTCGCAGGGCGACATATTTTTAATTAAAGTAATCCATCTTTCATCCGTAATTGCAAAACTCTTACGATATTATTTTTGTTTTAGGTACTGTCACCAAAATAATATCACTCTTAAATTCTAAATCATGTATGGACATATTTGTTAATTCAACTCGTCTACAGGCACCTGTGTAACCCATATTAAAACGATCTAAAATTAAATCCATTACATAAAAAATTACATTTTGCAAATAATATCGTACCTTTATTGCTAAAATACAATGCGTCAGAACCTTCTCCTATAAATTTATTAATATCTTCAATGCATATAAATTTTAGATTTCTTAGCCTCGTATCCCTCAGAGAATCGTTTTAAATAGCTTTTAATTTAATATATTTGATATGTCTGTATTTTTATAAAATGGAAAAGCAAGAACGAAGCATGGAATACATAGACCATAAGGTAGAAGATTTCTTATTTTTACCTTGTAATTCAAAATATGCCAATAAAATGTTTTCAGATATTGTGTTGACATTATTCTGTACAGCCCATAGTTCAAATTGATGGTAGCATTTTTTCATATACTGCTTTTGATTTTTCGGTAATAAATTTATGACGGCGTATCCGCAATTTCACGCAGTTGTGGTGGCGTACAAGATAAATTTGTCTCAGTATCACTCATTTTTTTACAGTTTACAGAGACTATATTATGAAATATATGTTTAAACAATTTAAATAGCCGAATTTGAATTTGAATTCGTCAAATGTCAATCGTATGTCAATGTGACCAACTTCATATAAAATAAAACTCAACATTTTAATAGATTTTTATTAAGTATTTATTATCAATTTATAATGCAAAATAGAAAAAATAGTATAAAGGACTCGTTTCATAAGGCTTTTTGTCGCACTCGTTCATTAGAAAACTCGCCTGCGGCTCGTTTTCTAAACTTGAACTCGTGCGACAAAATCATGCCTTATGAAACTCGTACTTTAATATACTATTTAATCATCCTAGTGAGGCCTATATTATTAATTTTAAATCATTTTAATTTCAATTATACCCTTTCTAATGCCAGATAGCATGCGGAGGAAGAATTTTTGACTACAATCACCTAGAGGACGCTCTAGCATTAAAAAAAATGACGAATAAACAAATACCCTTTTTTATCTTAATATATAACCGAGGATGCTGTGAGATACTGTTGCACGCTGTGTTCTGTTCTGTCAATGTCAAAGTGATTACTTTAAATGAAATTGTATGTATGAAATTCTTATTCATCAAGTATCAGTGTTGTCGATCGTCTTTGTATGATAAATGAAAACGTTTAAAGGCAAACAAGCGAAATTTTATTATATAAATGTTCAAAAGAATTAGCAAAGTAAAACAACGTAAATAGGAAAACATTTATATTAGGTAAGTAACATGAGTTTGCGTATTTAGTAACAATCACGTTTTTAAATAGTAATTCCACTTTTTCCTCCACGCTATCATGTATACCGGGAAAGATATTAGCAAGAGTCATGGACACACGAATTCGAGAAATTGTGGAAGACACGATTGAAGATAAGCAGTATGGATTTAGATGTGGCAGAAGTACGCAAGACTTAATCTTCATAAGAAGGCAACCCAGTGAAAAAGTGATTAACAAAACTAAAAAATTACATATATGCTACACCGACCTACACAAGGCGTTTGATAGCGCAAGGAGAGATAACATATGGAAGTCATTAAAATAAGAGAAAATTCGACGAAGAAACCGTAGATGTCTTAAAATCAATGTACAAGGATAACATAAATGTAGTAAGAATAAATAATGAAGAGTCGAAAGAATTTAAAACGGAATAAGGTGTTAAACAAGGATGTGCTCTCAGTCCCATTTGTTTTCCTGTGTATTAAATGACGCAATAAAGAAGGCAAAACCAAGAATGAAACAACTAAAATTGGGATATTGGAAAATGAAACCCACTAGTATAACAGAGTTAATATATGCCGATGATATGGGTATTGGCAGAGACCGAAGAAAACCTGCAACATAATATAAACATCTTAAATGAAGAACTTACAAAAAAATAATATGAAAATAAATACAGATAAGACAAAGAGTATGATAGTAGCAAAAGAGAAAACAAAACATAACACTAAAATAAACAGACAAATAGTTGAACAGGTCAACGAATACAGGTACCTCGGGACAATAATTTCAGCCAATGAAAAGATAGACAAAGATATAGGGTGAAGAAGGGTGGAAAGATATATAATACGATGAGAAAGACATTCCTAAAAAAAAAAAAGGTGCAAGAGAACGTTAAAGTCGATGTAATAAATAAAATAGTAAGGCCAATGCTGACGCACAGCTGCGAATCCTGGACGCTAACCGAAAAATATAAATCCAGAATTAATGCCATGGATATCAGATTCCTAAGAAAAGTAGAAAATAAAACGAGAAAAGATAGAATCAGGAATGAGAAAATAAGGGAAGAATTGGGAATGATACCAATACGAATGAAAATAGAAGGACAACTAAGATGGTATGTACATATTTGTCGAATGTCAGAAGAAAGAATAACTAATAAAATTTATGAAACTAAAATATCCGGGAAAAATACAAGAGGAAGATCAAGAAGAACAGGGAACGATGAGATAAGGGAAGTACTGACCGAGAGAGAAATGAATTGGCATGAGGCAAGAGAAATGACAAAAGATCGGAAAAAGTGGAGAGAGAAGATAAGGGCGAGAAATTAACCTCAACCTCGAAATGACCTTACACCTAAGGGTAGAAAGGTTTTTAAAGGAATAAAAAAAGAAAAAAAAAAACACTTTCTGCGAAATATTTTAATCATAGAATTATAATTACGTTTAATTTTAAATTTCAAAATTCTCACGTCTTTCTGAATTTTATACCAATGTCTTCGCAAGAGTGCAACTGCCTCAAAAACTCCATTAATTTTACCGTCATGAGAGGAGTATTGGATATTTAAGATATGGGAATGTCCATGTGACCAAATGCAACTAGGGAATGCTTAAATTAAATCAAAATAAATAATTATTGCAAAATGATGGAATCACCTTACATTCATTATAAAACACAGAAGTGTGTGTACATCACAAAAAAATACTTTTGAAAAATTACAATACATATTACTACATTTAATTAACAATTTAAAAATATTAACTATATAGTGGGTATGCAACCCTCCATACACTTTAATTTTGTACAAAACAGAATCCTAGCAATCTTTCCTATCTTCTTGTGACATATCAATGACATATCAATGAAATTGTATTACAAATAAATATAAAATCATATTAAAATAAATACACTGGGAAGAAAAATAAAAATGTTTCTTCGAACTGAAATCGATCCAACTTTGATCTGTCAAAATTTATTATAAATATTCAATATTCGAATTCTAATATTTGGTTTCGATCTGTAAGTGTCTTCCTACCGGTCATCCTTACTTCTTGAAGTGAAAATTGTGAAGGAAATCGCCTGGCTGTACACTCTGACATTTTATATCCTTTTAGATATGTCCTTTTTATTACTTTAAAATAGATACAAGTATAAGTAGAAACAATTCAATAATATAAATCGAATAAGCCACCACAATATACAATTTAAACTTACAAAAAAGGTAATGGTCTAATTAAGCTTATTTTCTTGTTATTTTTATAGTAATCTGTTTCGGCCGAACAAAATGTGTGGGAAATTGATGAAATGTCAACAAGTGCATAGTGTAAGCGCGAGTATTTATGCAATTATAATTACTCCTTTAAACTCCCTGCAAGAAATTGCACCACTGGAAAACCTTCCTTTCAGATACAACGCATAGTGGTTCCGCATGAGGATAAAACCTCAGAATGCTGAAGCGCTTTTTAAGAACATGACTAAAATGGAGCTTAATTTTTTAATCATGAACCAATTGGCTTGGAATGGCCTGGCGCGACGAATTTAAAACACTCTCACTAGTAAAATATAAAGTTCGTTTATAAACTGATGTGATTGATATCCAAATAATCTATATATTCAGTTTATTGTTACTTATAGACAATCCAATTTTGCGTTGACAAAAAGCACATATTTTTTCTTGATGTATATCGTATTCAGCCTAACTACGTACGGCCACTTTTAGCAAATTTAACTTCAATATTTTATATAGTATAGCACAGATTTCAAAAGGATTTTATTTTCTCTCTTTAATTTGAATTCGTAAATCCCCATGACTAGTTTGCCATCTCCGCCTCGCCGAAGAAGGTACAACGTCGTCGAAGTTCGATACATTTTTACCTGAATGACATCCTTACTTGCTAAACCCGCATTTTCCTAATGCTAGATAGTACGCTATATTCGGCGCATTTGAAATCACGCGAATGACGCTTCAAGTAACATTTTTATTGCACTAGCTGTGGAAATACCGCGTGCACTGATAGGCGAGATCTGCATACATTTGAATGCGTTCATTTCATATTGGTATGATGTATGCACTCAGGTTTCCCGGGAGGTAAAATGTGTAACTACGTGTAGACTGGTAGCTTTATCAATGTAATGTAAGCTTAATATGCACTTATTCGAGAAAACATGCATAGTTATGTAAAATTGAAACAACAAGAATAACGCCCAACCTGCTGACACTAATTTATTCGATCTTTCAAAAAATATTTGTCTTTAATTTTAAGGTAGTAGAAAATAAAATAATATTTCTTTTATTCAAACGAAAAAAGTATATTAAATTTCCCTCAGTATTAAAAATAAAAAAAATGATGAAGTAATTAATTTTATGTTTGAAACAGTAACTCTCTTAATTCTATCAAATCTTCGGTCATAACTTCACGATATAGGTCATCTTCGTTGTACCAGTTTACCATATCTTCGGTTCTATCTTCAAAAAATTTCTTGAACCCTTCCTCCGTCCGAATAGTTTCTCCAAATTCCTCATTGATTAAAAATGTAACAGAATGATCGGCCGTGCAATGTATTTTTGCGATAGCTTCAAGTTCTTTGCAGGTTTTCAAGAAATCTTTGTAAGACACAAAATCTATAGCCTCAAAGCCATGTTCCTCACAGCATTTTGAAAATTGATGGTAATAATAGCTTAAAAGTTCTTCGTAATGTACAGTTCGTACAATTCGCCGTACATTTGTCAAAATCATCTCCACAACATCTAAAGCCATTGGTCCGTATTTCAGTATTTGATAATCTATTAAGATGCTATGAATGGGTTGTCCATTTTTATTATATTTAAACATGAAATTATTTGACCATAAATCACCGTGCAAAATTGTTTGAGTGTATTGCGTAGATTCTTCCGAACTCTTCACCATATCGACCATTTGAATTAGCTTTACTTTGTACTCTTCGGCACTTATTTCGGTTTGAGGCAGCAAATCTATTAAAGCCAGTATTCCTTTCATTGTGCATTCTAGCCATTGCGACGCTGCATTCTCTTGGTCACCAAACACACTATCATCTAAATATTGTGGATATTTCTTTGTTAAACTAACATAATTGCTATCTTTATCGGTTTTTACTTTTTCATAAAATATGGTAGCACTATGAAATTTTGCTAAAGTTTCTAATGCAACTTTACAATGTTTAACATCTAACATTTCCTTAGCAGGAGTATTTCTATACCCTCGCAAGGATAAGTCCTCTAAAACAAACAATCCCGGCCGGCACAGATAACATACAGGTGCGAAATCAACGCGTAAATTATTTCTCTTAAATTCCGTTAACAAATGATTGTAATAAAATTCTTCCTTCTCGTACACTTTAATGGATTCTGCTAGATATTTTAATGTACTATTAGACGTTGAGATTTCTTTAAGAAATAAATTCATTTCTTTCTTATTCCCATCTTCTTCGTATAATATTTTTAACTTATAATGGCGACCAATTAGACCATTTAAAGATGATAGTGCTTTTACTACGTGCGATATATAAATGCTACTGGTATTGGCATGTTTCTTCAATATTAATCGACAATCTTCTTCATCAAGTAATTCTGAGATCTCCATTTTCGGTACTGTAAAAATAAAACACTATAAGCAATGTTAGCATAAGAATAGAATATAAAATAATATAATTGGCACATAGTTCGAGTAGCAACAAATAAAAGATTTGGTGTTTTCTAATACGCAGCTAAATAAGGCATTATTTTATTTACACAATCATAGGATGGCCATTAAACGTAAACATAAAAAAAAAACATATTGTATACTCTTAAACTTAGTTAGCATGTTATCTGTTCGTTAAAATGTAATTTATCTTCAGCGAAGCAAAAATGAATTATGACCATATTTTTCATGCGGGTTTATAAAACACACCATTCATCTTACAGTAATTTTTGTAAGTATCTATATATGCAAATGTATATTAGTAATGGCGTTAATTTGACATGAGAAAAAAAACGGTTTTATAATATAACATTCAGCTTGTTGAATTGAATTTATGTATTCAACAAAAACTATAAAAAAATGGATGTGCTATCCCAGGTTTACTTTTGCGAGATTTACTTTCAGCTTACTTTAAAGCTACATTAACTTTAAAATTCCCTACTCGGCGCTTGTTTAGTAGAGAAATAATAAGAAATATAGGACGAGCTATATCCGCAATCTTACAAAATGAAAACAAAAGGAAGTATTATTAAAAAGAAAAGATTTTGCCATATCTTGAATTTTTAAGTCAGGGATAAAAAAACTATAGTAGTAAAGTATATTTTTTATAACCATTGCAAGAGAGAGAGTTATGTGATGCTACTATATGAATAGAAAAGAATAAGATACTTGTATAAGATATGTAGTTATAGTACATATGAACAGGCAAATATTTGATTGCCAATGGCTATAAAAGACAAACATACATCGACATAGCATAAGTGACGCTTTTGAATATTTCTTCAAGTTTTCGAATGTTATTTATTCGAAACTGTAAAAGCTATAAGTTGCTAATGTAATTATAAAATTCAAATCAAAATTTGAAAAAAAAAACTGTTTAAGTTAAAATATAAGGACCGGATTTAAAGCAATGTTACAGACAACAACTGAGGTGACACTTTGAGTTAGTGTTGACCATAAAGAATATTTAAAAAAAATAATTGAACACTAACAATTCGTATAGGGAAGCATGGCCGGCAGTCGCTAATATGTAACTAGTAAAACAAATGTTGAAAAAAAAAACATTCATTCAATTAATTAACACTAATATTCTGTAATTAAAATCATTGATATTTTTCTTGGTTATATCAATCGCCATGAGGCGATGTATGGCAACATTTTTAATTTCTAGTTAAATTGGTAGTTAGTTTTTTTCCATAATTATTAACTAATTCTGTAAAAGCAATTATAAATGGTTCCTTAAACATAAAATTATTAAACTTCTTGAAATTATTTAACCGGCGTTTGTTTGATTACACTTTCTTTTTTGGGTATGCCGGTTTCTTTTTTTTAAATAAAAAAAAATAGTAATAAAAGAAAACCGGCATATCCAAGAAAGAAAGAAAGTGTGATTAAAAATAAAATTAAAAAAATCATAGTAATCATGCTACAACAGATCCAGATAGCCATTTTCAACAATCACTTCAAAAATGCTATAATCGCTAATATCCGTAATGAGAACCTACTCAGGTGCAAAAAAATATTCGATCCATTTCATTTTTTGTTCGTAAAGAAGGAATGCTCTGAGACACAATCTTAGAGTTAGTGATAAACTTAAGAGGAACAAATAAAAGGCAATAAAAGACGCATTTTCAAGAAAAACCAAGGAATTTATGAGATTATTTAATAATTAATACAATAAACAGGATTTCATTAAGAAAGAAAATAAACAATACAGGGTATTCCACGTAAGTGGTTCATGTTCTATTATTTACTTATATTTGAGATTTTGGCACCGTTATCTGTTCGATTGAAACTATAAATGTCAAATACTTTAACCAAAATAACACTTCCGGTTGACCGGAAATAGATGTCAACTTTGTTATTTTAAATAGAATGATATAATTTTTTATTCATTTTTGGATTCTACGTTCGTCTTCGTTAGCTCTTCCTACAGTTACATGTTGCAGTTTTTGAGTTATTTGAGTTTTTCTTTTTTCTTTAGTAATAATTATTGCGTCGTTCAGAAAATAATATCTCGGTTAATACTGCAAGTAGATACTCCAAATTTGCTATGTTGTGAGTGTAGATATAACTCTAAGCTCTGTTTTTTGTTTATTGTTTGTTTTCTGCATTTGAAAATATGTCACTTTGTTTTCCAGGTATCAACACCCTGCATGTTAGAATGCGAAGTGCACGTACCGTTTCTTAGAGTTATATCTACACTCACAACATAGCAAATTTGGAGTATCTACTTACAGTATTAACTGAGATATTATTTTCTGAACGATGCAATGATTATTACAAAAGAAAACAAGAAAAACTCTAATAACTCAAAAACTGCAACATGTAACTGTAGCAATAGCCAACGAAGACTGATGCATTTATGGTCGTAGAATCCAAAAATGAATAAAAAATGTTTGCTTGCTTCTCTTTTTGGTGTGCTTTTTCTAGATGTTCACAATCATGCTTTTTTTGCGATTACAGCGCAATCTGTTACGAATCGAAAACAAAGTTTCAAACAAAAACTATATACTTGCTGGCGTAGAATCCGAATCTGAAATAGAAAATGGGGTTCCCATTTAAGATTTCAAAGTTGTCCGCCCTCTCACTCTGGGAGGGGGGAGGGATCGAATTCGGCACCATTCAGTGAGCACCCCACATTATAACAAATCTTATTAAGACCTTTTTTTTTTTGATTTGATGTAGTGTTGTAGAGATATTCGGTTGTCTCCATATAAAAAAAAACTCACGCTATATATACACCATAGCGGGAAGTCCAGAGTTTCAGAGGTACATCTAAAAACTAAACAAGTAATGGATCGATTTTTTTGCACCCGAGTGTATATAATTCCGACAATAATTCAAATCGAAAAGCATGGCTTTTTTCCAATTACAGAAAACGAGGTATTAGTAATTTTACTAAACATACCTAAATAACCCCATGATCCATTGGAATCCCTGCAATTGTTTTAAAGAAGGTTCTAAATAAAATAAGTATAAATATTCTTTACGATATAATTAAATCCCTCATTTCCTGAAGAAGCTTTTCTAATCAATTTGAAAAAAAGAAAAATAAAATAATATCAACTTGCAAGCTAGGCGGTGCTCAGGATATTCAGAATCGCACAGGGTTTCTTCTGTCAACTTAACAATTTCTAAATCATCACTGAATTAGATATGTCCGAAATTATTCACTTACTATCAAATATTACAGAGAACAATCGTATGAATCAACTAAGCTGAAAGCTAAAACCATATTTAGCAAATAAAGTGATTTACAATTTGAATGAGTTTTCAAGTAATTGAAAGATACTTTGGTTTGTATAATAACACATATACACGATTTTGTTCTTTCTGATCTTTCTTGTATTGTATTATTTTTATTTTATTAGTGTTATTTATTGACAATTTCATATTTCTGTATATGTAGGTCTTTCTAGAAAATCACTTAGGTTCGCTAAAGAATGCGTTACTTAATGAAACTTTTGTTGTTATGCAAACACGCACGTGTGGTGCAAACATTTTCTGTCATAAGGTACTTGGTTGAAGATCCTAATGTCCTAATAGCGCCTGGATTTATTCGTAGCTTAGAACCTGTGATATAAGAATTATAGTATTCTGTTTTAAACAAGTATCGTAAATGAGGTTCTCATTATTTTTGTTGAAAAGTTTGTTATTTGTGTGTATTTTTTCCTAACCGTATATATAGACTGCTTTCAGAACCGCCGTGAAGCCAGTAACATACCCGTGTAGAATGTCAACAAACTGCGACCACAATGGTTGTTATTTCAAATAAACGCGAACTTCAATGTTTTCCGGCACAATTAAGTTTTTTTTAGGTCCCTTAATATTCTTAGATGTCACAGTACTTGCGGCTTGGTGCGTGCGTAATTTTCTTATTCCAGAATAACAACATCGGAAGGTTTATCTGCCATGCACAAAAAAAAAAACTCAAATTTTGGTATTACTATTACTTTATTTCATATAATGTAAAGATTTGTTGGTGCTGTTTGGATTTAAGGATTTAATTTATTTTTATTTAACGAAAACTAGTTAAGAACTTGCGTCATTATTACCAACTGATACCAACCAACTATTGTTCCCCTGTGGTAGAGATGTAACATCCACATGTAAACAAATCATGGCGCTGAGACGTTATCCAGTGCGGCATTTATGTAAATGACGAAAAACAAGGATCCCAAGATAGGGCCTTGTACTACGCTACCCTGTGTATCCATCATTTCGGATTTTATGGAACCAAATAAACATATTACCACCTCTCAGATAAATAGAATGTTAACAAGAAGTGTTAACTAGGATTACAGTGGTAATAGTTTTGCATAAGGTAAAGTCAGGTAAGTGTGTAACCGGGGCAAGTGTGTAGTTTGACTATATTTATTTTTAAAATTGAAATACGGACGTCCTCTTGTTATAATACTACTGTATTAAACTTCATACTAGTTTTACAAACAAAAGTTCGCATCTCCTAACGTGTAATAACTTGAATATCTTGTGAATATATCCTACCTTATTAAACAGGCATCAGTTTAGTATTACACTCTTGGCCAAACTAAAGGATAATGCTATTAATATATAAAATGCCGAACGATTACACACTTGCCCCATTTTGCTGGCTAAGTGTGTAGTATTGACAGTGTTTAAAATTTATTTTTTTTTCTAGTAAACCGTTAATAATTATAAAAGGTGTATCTATTGAAGGCTTTCAACTGAGCATATATTACGTACTTCTATGTGTAAAATTTATCAAAATGTTATTATGTAAACAGTGTTACATTTTCTTCGCACTATGTAATTTTTACTACACACTTACCTGACTTTACCTTAACATAAAGACAACTAACATTCTCAAAATATTACCAAAATAAATATGCTAATATACAATCATCCTGCATTTGTAATATAAAAGATAATACCCCGCTGCCTAGCTAAATTAGGCATCAACACCCAGCACAAATTATTTAAACGAAAAACATGAAATTTGGAACTTACAATAATTTTATTTTCTTCTGTACCTATCAACCTTACTAACTACATCCCATATTTGGCATCAAGCCAAGGTATGATGCAGAAATATTTTGCAGGACTCCAAAAATCAGTCACAAGATTTTTCAGGCTAAAATCTATGCCATTGAGATATGAGCAAGAAAGATTTTTAATAAAAAACAGACACAAATCAATAAGGTGATTAGTGACATTCAGTCGCTACAGGAAATACTAGAGACGAACAAATGCAACTCGAAGCTGCTCTGGAATTTTAAAAACACTCTGAATATATCAAGGACGGCTAATAATACATCCCTAATCTAAGTATCTGGGTACTAAACTGCTACAGGGACACGAGGAAGCAGAAGCTCTTGCGGGAAGGGGTGACGCGTGGCAATTTTAGGAACCAAAACATTGACATAGCACCTAAGGTAGTTAAACTGCAAATCATTTTCTGGGAAAATCAAAATGTGCTCTAACGCTGAGAACAATTGTCTTGATTTGGTATATGCCACTTGAACTTGAGCGTAAAAGTGTCAAAGTAGTTGTTTCTATTTTTACAAGTCGCTAGAGATTCAGAAGGCTTTTACACGGACCCTCTGATGAGAGTGAATATAGGCTGTGTTCGAGGACGAAAAAAACACACGACGCTGACACGAGAACCAAATATATGATTTTTGGAAAACTGAGGTTTTCCTAGAAACCTGAAAACGGCTCATTCAACAAGATTCTGAGCTACCTTACGGGCCTGGAGTGCATGTTGTCAGAATAATTAGGGCAAAAACGAATGATTCTAATATTTCTAAGACGTAAGAATGCAGTAGCGTGCGCTGTAGAGGGATTAGCACTGATTCTATGGACCCATATAACTACACGTGATTTGGGTAATCTGCACTACTGTCTAGCAATCAAACAAAATGAGAGTTCCCATCGCTATGTATAATAAAAATTGATTTTGTTACTGATAATTTACATATTTTGCCAAGTCTAACGAAAATAGCAATGGGTGTCGACATACAATATCAATTGTTATGACCTTGTTTAAAATACATAAAATTCAATCCAGTTGCATTCGTGCAGTAAGCAGTTTGCTGTCTACTACAAACTTACAATATTCCATTATATATAAATTTCTTATGTGGTAATTATTTTTATTTTCAATACCCAATAAATTTCTGCATGAAATTGTTAAAATCCTTGTAATTGAAAACATTTAACATTCTTATCTGAAACTACTGATTCGCCTTAGGAAATTTACATACACAGGTTTGTTTCTATCCACATTTGAGAATCCTTAAGTTTTTGTTTCTTCAAGTTCTTCACGTTATGTTTGTCCACGTAGTTATTCTTGTGCAACTTGTGAATTTGACTCTACCATTCAGGACAGCTTTTCGTTCGCTTTCTTTTTCGTTTTACAATAATATTTTTAACTTTTTTATTTATGCTAATAACAATTATACAGGAAAATCTTAATTTTAATATACAGTGAGGTCGTAAATGGTCCCCCCCCTTGATAACTTTTGAATGGTATGAGATAGAGCAATGAAACAAAAACCAAGTGAAATTAGAGATAATTTGTGATTTTTTGCCTATAGAGATACGCACATGGCTTCTGATGTAAAATAGAGGGCGTAGGTATCTTTAAAATTTTAAATAGGAAGTAATTTCATTTAGAAGCTCATTTGGAAGATATTTCTATTACTTTTATGGCAATGCAAAGAGTTTTACGATTTTCAAAATTTTTACCCAACTTATCCAAGATTATAAATTGGAGTACATACGTTACTTTTTCGATAGCCCTGTATTCGCTTTGGATATAGTGTACAGAAAACCTGTAATTACAGTTAATCTGTAACATAGACACCACACACATGACATACACTGACAGATAAGACACTTTTGCTAAATTTTGCAAAAACGTCATATTGTAAAATATGTCATATTTTACAGCTATCGCTTCCTAAGTCACATAAAACCACAATATTTATACGAGGGCTATAGAAAAAGTAACGTAAGTACTCCAATTATGAATCTTGGATAAGTTGGTAAAAATTTCGAAAATCGTAAACTGTTTGCATTACCATAAAAGTAATAGAAATATCTTCCAAATGAGCTTCTAAATGAAATTACTTCCCATTTAAAATTTTAAAGATAGCTACGCCCTCTATTTTACATCAGAAGCCATGTGCGTATCTCTATAGGCAAAAAATCACAAATTATCTCTAATTTCACTTGGTTTTTGTTTCATTGCTCTATCTCATACCATTCAAAAGTTATCAGGGGGGGGGGGGGGCCCATTTACGACCTCACTGTATAATAAGTGCTGGGGTACGTTGTAGCTAGATAAAATTATTTCCAATAAAGTCATTAGTCGCTATCTTATCATTAAAAATAATACTAATTGAGCGAAGTAAACTAAGCTCAAATTGTCTCCCATTATTGCTTTGGCAATGATCGAACCGACATATAAAACGATGAAGAGAATTCTGTAAAAATATTCAGAGAATTTCTCTTCTATTTTTCTAATAATTCAAATTTCTAGATTTTCGGCAGCATTCGACTTACATATCTTTATAAACTTTGCTTTTCACGAATCCTCAAAAGCTTACATCTAGCGAACCAGATGGACACTCAATGTTTCTTCGTCTCCCGCCTATTGGAAGAAACTTTGTAAGAGAACCAGATATTGACGAACATTTACCCCAAATATATTGGAGTGCAATAATACAGAAAGTAGCAAAATGTTCATTATTTTCATGTGAATTGAGTGTAGCACAAGCAGGTATAGTTCAATTTTGCAACAATTGCAAGTACAGAGCCAAGATCAAAATGCCATCATTTAATTGCTAAACAAACCGGTAATATAAACGCTTGGGTGTCAACCCAAAGATTAGCCTTTTGGGGAAAGAAGAATAAAAGACGGTTGTTGATAAAAAATTTATTAATGGTGACTTTGATCTGAAAAAAAAATAATTTTTTTTCAGATCAAAGTCATAAAATAATTTTGTTGAAGGAGGGCGTAGATTTTGTTTTAAAGATTAACGTTGCTTGCGATACCGAGAACAGAGGGCATGAATATGTTTTAAATGTTAAAATTATATTTTAGTACACTAGAGTGAAAAAAAAATGCTTTTTCTAATAAATTAATTTTTTGCACTGAGGGGGAGAAAACATTAAAGATGTTATACATATTAATAAAATTATTATTTTTTAACACCAACAAGAAAAGGAAAACGTAAAGACTTTTTTGTAAAGATTTAAATTTTTCATTTAGAGAAAGAATTATACGTAATTTGAAATACATATTTTAAATTGCATATAATTCTTCGTTAGCTCTCTCCTCGATGTTGTATAAAAAAATAAATTTAAATGTTTAATCACTTCATCCTAGTAATCAAAAGAAATAATTTTGTTGTATAATAGTTATTTATGAAACAATGCGCGAAGTGATTTCTTTTTACCCGAATGCGATGTGTAGATTCGCGTGAAACTGCAAAAAGCACTTCACGCACAGTTTCATACAGTATTTTATCTACGATCTACCAATTAAAAAATATCATTAAATAAACGCAATTTATTAACTATGTAATGACATATTTTCATATAATTACATTTGCTTTGATTTATTAGGCAATAATCCGTTGGATGTGCATATGACAATATTTTGTCGTAATTACAAACCATTTGGACTACTTTTATTACCTAGCTCACTAGGTTTTGATACACTTAACAATGTTTTTTTTTTCAAACTGTTATGTAATGTTTGTATTATTGGCAAGAAAACGCAATTTGACGTGAGTAGTTTCGTAGTGATATGGCTTGCGAAAAACTAAAACCCATCGCTCTATTTCGCATAGGTAAATGGGTTTTAGCATTTACAACGAGAACTTTGTGTAACTGTTTGTGGTAACATTTATGACTCATGGTTTGACATTTCACATTTGACATTTTTATATAGGCTTTTACAAAGAATTATGCATGACACAAGAATAAGGTATATTTTTTTATATTTTTTTATTTGAACAAAAAGTTTCAAATTACTACGGATATACAGGATTTTAGTTTATGAGATTAGTATTTTTAGAGGAAAAAAAAAGTTCGAAAATGTGTATATTTTTTTAAATTTTATTACGTCACAATTGTTCAGCCAAATAAAAAATTAGAGATTCTGTTTTGAGCCAGTAAAAAATTAATTAGCAGTTTCACGTTCGCCTATTTCACAATTTGCTATGACAATCTGTCTCCGTTAGTGTACCAAATTTTCAATTAGTGTACCAAATTTTCAATTGTGACATTCAGTTTGATTGCAATTATGTGTATAGCTCGTGTTTTTAAAAAAGCATTATCCTTAAAACTTAGATTTGTTGGAAAAATATTCTATAATCATAATATCATCCATTGATGGAAAATTTTGGTCAGTAACTATTTCAAATTCAGGATCTAAAGCAAGTTGTCTGTGTAAAATGACCTATTTGATTTGTAGAATTTCCTATAACAACAATAGTACTCTAATTCTCTAATACTTAATAATTGTCCAAGGTATTGTAATGACACGCAATTTTTAAATAATCATACTATATAAAACTTAAACACTAACCAAAAGCCATTAAATGATACCTGAAATATGTGACAAACGCAAAAATCGTCAGTTTTTTATTGGCCAAAACAGTTGCGACGTCTTAGCACATAATTTGGAATGTATCATTTTTTGAATAAGTTTTACTCACAAATATGAAACCCAAATGTTGAATTGTTTTAGGTATTCGTCATCGTATAACGCAAAAATGTAGTAGAGTAAGTCATTTTTTTGTATAACTTGTTAAAGAACCAGAGCCTATTGCGCCACAAACATGGAAATACTGAAACTTCCAGCATTTTAAATAATAAATAAACGTAAATCAATGCGAAATAGAAAAATAACAACTCACGTGTTACAGTGGCTGTTCTAATACTCGTACATTGTAACAAACGTCATTGTAAAACTAGTGTTTTAATATAAGTAGATACTATTAAAATACATTGTTGTTTCACAGATACTTTCATACTTTTATGCAGTGCTAATAATAATGACGTTGTTTACTAATTGGAAATCAATGCATAATGAGGAATCTACAAACAAGAGTAAATAAATAGCATATTAAAAATAATAACTAATCACTCGTATTACAACAGTTATTGTAACATGTTTATTACACTATTTTTTTTTTACTTGTATTTTATTAATTTATTTTTATTTATTATTTAAGATGCAATTTCTTATTCATGTAAGAAATATGAATGTTTTCGCATTGATGACACAATTGTGTCATGCACAATAATGTTATGCAAAAATCTATACAAAAATGTCGTAATTACAAACCATTTGGACTACTTTTATTACCTAGCTCACTAGGTTTTGATACATTTAACAATGTTTTTTTTTTCAAACTGTTATGTAATGTTTGTATTATTGGCAAGAAAACGTAATTTGACGTGAGTAGTTTCGTAGTGACATGGCTTGCGAAAAACTAAAACCCATCGCTCTATTTCGCCTAGGTAAATGGGTTTTAGCATTTACAACGAGAACTTTGTGTAACTGTTTGTGGTAACATTTATGACTCATGGTTTGACATTTCACATTTGACATTTTTATATAGGCTTTTACATAGAATTATGCATGACACAAGAATAAGGTATATTTTTTTATATTTTTTTATTTGAACAAAAAGTTTCAAATTACTACGGATATACAGGATTTTAGTTTATGAGATTAGTATTTTTAGAGGAAAAAAAAAGTTCGAAAATGTGTATATTTTTTTAAATTTTATTACGTCACAATTGTTCAGCCAAATAAAAAATTAGAGATTCTGTTTTGAGCCAGTAAAAAATTAATTAGCAGTTTCACGTTCGCCTATTTCACAATTTGCTATGACAATCTGTCTCCGTTAGTGTACCAAATTTTCAATTAGTGACATTCAGTTTGATTGCAATTATGTGTATAGCTCGTGTTTTTAAAAAAGCATTATCCTTAAAACTTAGATTTGTTGGAAAAATATTCTATAATCATAATATCATCCATTGATGGAAAATTTTGGTCAGTAACTATTTCAAATTCAGGATCTAAAGCAAGTTGTCTGTGTAAAATGACCTATTTGATTTGTAGAATTTCCTATAACAACAATAGTACTCTAATTCTCTAATACTTAATAATTGTCCAAGGTATTGTAATGACACGCAATTTTTAAATAAATTTCATACTATATAAACTTAAACACTAACCAAAAGCCATTAAATGATACCTGAAATATGTGACAAACGCAAAAATCGTCAGTTTTTTATTGGCCAAAACAGTTGCGACGTCTTAGCACATAATTTGGAATGTATCATTTTTTGAATAAGTTTTACTCACAAATATGAAACCCAAATGTTGAATTGTTTTAGGTATTCGTCATCGTATAATGCAAAAATGTAGTAGAGTAAGTCATTTTTTTGTGATAACTCTGTTAAAGAACCAGAGCCTATTGCGCCACAAACATGGAAATACTGAAACTTCCAGCATTTTAAATAATAAATAAACGTAAATCAATGCGAAATAGAAAAATAACAACTCACGTGTTACAGTGGCTGTTCTAATACTCGTACATTGTAACAAACGTCATTGTAAAACTAGTGTTTTAATATAAGTAGATACTATTAAAATACATTGTTGTTTCACAGATACTTTACATACTTTTATGCAGTGCTAATAATAATGACGTTGTTTACTAATTGGAATCAATGCATAATGAGGAATCTACAAACAAGAGTAATAAATAGCATATTAAAAATAATAACTAATCACTCGTATTACAACAGTTATTGTAACATGTTTATTACATTTTTTTTTTACTTGTATTTTATTAATTTATTTTTATTTATTATTTAAGATGCAATTTCTTATTCATGTAAGAAATATGAATGTTTTCGCATTGATGACACAATTGTGTCATGCACAATAATGTTATGCAAAAATCTATACAAAAATGTCAAATAAGAAATGTCAATACACGGACTGCATTACCAATCCCGCATAAAAGATCACCACAAACAATATCGCAAAGAGGACCTTTGTGACACTGTTTTTCGGTAAAACAGTTACACACTCTGCTCATTGAATATGCAAAATAGAAGAACATTTATAAAGCTTCCTGCCTTCGCGATGTTGAAAAAAAAAGTTATGTAATCATTAAAAAAAACACTCCACCGACAAGGTGCGAAATTCAAAACAATACAGAACATTCTTGATTTTTTTTTGTGTGATACTGTGAAAAAAACAACAATATTTAAACAATTTCGTTCATTAATTCATTGTTATCTATCATTTTTTTTTAAACTAATAATTATTATCTAATATTAGATTCTATATATCTAAATCACTAGAGTTAGTTTCGCCATTCATTCGATTCATTTTTTTTTTCACAAATTACCCATTATTTTTTTTCTGATTTAGCACTAAAGATGAAATAATGCGTACATAGGTGCCCCATTTTAAATAACGTGGACGTCGAACAATTCTTTGTTTTGTTTACTTGATCGTAGGAATGCCTGTGTACCGCAAAGCCAAATGATTTTTCTGTGTTAATAAATACAGAGTGTTTCAGACCACTCGTCCACTATCTTTTTCTCGCGATAAATGTATTCGAATTAACAATCGATTTATGAACACTCTGCATACAATTTAGTGGTTCTTTTGACAGAATTTGGTACGGACAACTATTTTTCTTGGGTAATAGTAAAATGATATCATTATCTTTAAAGGTTTGCAAAATATCGTACGTTTTCGAATGAGGTGAAAACGTCAAAATTTTGACAAAATCGTAGATATCTCAAAAACGGTTGAATCTAGTGATAGCGAACTTTAGTAAAAATTGTATTCAAATCATCTGTAGAGTTCATTGAGGTAAAAAAAACATATGATTCTTTTTAAAATAAGAAAATTGCTATCCACTTCCGGTGTAATGGAACGTTTCCGAAAGTTAAAAATATTTTCGCATGATTCTTTAGGTGGGGTTTTGTTGTTTTTATTTTTGTCGCATTAGTCTAGCTGCAATAGATCGCGAGAAAAAGATAGTGGACGAGTGGTCTGAAACACCCTGTATATATAGATATAACATAATAAGGAATAAACTAAGCTGTATGGGTAATACGGTCTTTAAAATAAAACTGCTTAATCACCTCAATATTTCGTCATATATTTTATGACTTCATCAGGAGGAACATCTACAATATTAGAAAGAATATGAACCAAAGATGTAACAACTAATACTTACAAAATTCAAATATGATAATCAAATTATACGTATTTTAAATCTAGAATTTTTTAAAAAGTCAAAAGAACATTTTTGTAAATAAGGTAGTGTTACTGGATATTATGTAAATATTATTGAAAGAAGTCCGACCGAACTTCGTTGAGAAAAGTAAGTTATATGGTAATACGGTCTTAAAATAAAACTGCCTAAATCGCCTCAATATTCGTTATATTATTATAACTTCATCAGGAGGAACATAAAATTAAATATAATAATTTCAAATTAATGTATTTAAATTTAGAATTTTTTAAAAGTCTAAGAAAAAATTCTAATTTAAAATACATATAATTTGATTATTATATTTAACTTTATGTTCCTCCTGATGAAGTTATAAATATTATATACGAAATATTGAGGCGATTTAGCAGTTTTATTTTAAACCGTAATTACCATATAACTTACTTTATTATTATGTAAAATGTTGGCAATAAAATATGATAAGTGATTTGTGTCTGTTTTGAAATTAATTGCATTTTGGTTACTGTTAATATGACCATTTCTGGGAAATAACCGCTTTTTTGTAATTATTTCAAACATCAAGAATTTAGTATTATTATACATTTTCAATTTAGACCACAATTTAATTTATGATATACTAAAATTTTTGATGTTGAAAAATAATTACAAAGCGATTATTTCTAGAAATGGTTCATATTAACAATAATCAAAATGCAATTAATTTCAAAACAGACACAAATCAACTTAACCATATTATTGCATCACATCTTAGCATATATCTAGTAACCTGCCTGGCAGGTTACTCTATGCTGCTGTAGGTCGAGTGCTTGCACGCTGGCTATCAGTGCGGAGTCCGGGGTTCGACATCCTCGCTCCTGGTCAATTACGATGAATCGGTTTTTTCCGGGGGTCGTAATGTTGATTAGGAGGGAGATTTGGCCGGGGGCCTGATAAAGCTAATCATATAGCTTAGGCGTTACCACCCCCTTTAAAAAAAAAAAAAAAAAAAAAAATATTATTATACAAAAATGTTTTTTTTGACTTTTAAAAATTCTAAATTTAAAGTACGTATAATTTGATTATTATATTTGAATTTTGTAAGTATTATTGTTACATCTTTCATTACTATTGGTTCACATTCTTTGTAATACTGTAGATGTTCCTCCTGACGAAGTCATAAAATATATGACGAAATATTGAGGTAATTAAGCAGTTTTATTTTAAAGATCGTATTATCCATACAGCTTAGTTTATTCCTTAACGAAGTTCCGGTCGGTACTCCTTTTTAAATAATATAACATAATATACATATTTAAGAAAATATAGCCACAAATTGAATAGCTGTAAGACTTTTTGGTATCTATAGTAATCTAACCATATAGATTGAACAAAAGCGAGTTGTAAATACATACGAACATACAGTTTCTGCATTTTGTAGGAAATACTTCGCAAGGTTGAGCCTTTAACCGTACGGCCAGTAAATGTACTCTGTAGCAAATTTAAATAGATCCAAAAGAAGAAGGTAGAAGATCAATGGCTCACTCTAATAACCAAATTTATACGAGCACATGGAACCCCAGTATAATGAAAATGTTTTTTTTTCCATTAAGAAAAAAACGCAGTAATCGAGGATATTTGTTTTAATTTATCATTGACATTATCACAACGCAGAAAGAATTTTGAACTAATTAACTTTCTGAAAAATTTCAAAGTTAGAATCTGAAGAATTACATATACTGTTTTTCTTAAATTCAATATCAAGAAGTATAACACTATCTTCTACCTTGTATAAAGTACCCAAATCGATGAGACAACATACAACGTTATTTTAATATGGGTTTATACTATCTACTATAAAACAATTTTTGACAATAAACTAGTAAAATTTACATAAAATATTAGTACTTCGAAAGGTGTAACAATGATGAAATACGTAAGTAACAGGTATGCACTAGTAAATTATACATACTCACATCACAACGAACACGTCGAACGCTTCGGCACTGCAAACGAACTATTCGAAAAATATGTGAATGTAGGGTACACACAACTTATCGTCACTTGATTCAGTAGATATGTTGTATATATAATCTCTACACGTATTGTATGCACATCCCACGTAACTCACAATGTTATGTTATAGATGTCAACATATAAAATTAAACGATAGCAGAAAAAGGTCAATCACATGTTATACGACTAAATAACGATATCGTTCATTATTAACAATTGATTGATTAAATATAAGCACACCCTCAGTGTTACTCAATAATATATTGATAAATATCATGCACGTACTAAATATTCTCTCTCACCGCAATACACACACGAACTGTTATTATTATAACAAAAATTTTATCACTTATTCAGTACCTCTGCACTTGGTTTGTTCATATGTAAGTACAGATTGATAAGACAGGCAATGACCACAAATGCACTAAATTGCTGCTAGTTGATGTGTAGGAATAGTAGAGGCGTTCAGATTTATTTTTGTACTACTTAACTCTAATATCTTTTTAATTGGTCTAACTTGGCCGTAATTAACAACCACATATGCCCTCCTAAAATAAAAGTCAAACAGTGTGCGAAGCTGTAAACGTTTTAAGTTCCAATTACATTTTCCGCTTCGAGTTTTTATTATTAAAAATAGAAAATATATCTAATTTCAAAAATATTTCCTGGCTATCTATCAATATTTTTTTTTATTTTGTACAATCCTATCAGACTGCAAAAAAACTAATAGCGCACTGAGAAAAAAATAATAATAATCATAAATAAAAATACAATTATCGTAAGTAAAAAGTTCGGCTGGATAGGGGACAAAAGCACAGATTACTTAGCACTAGTAAAAAGAGATCCTAACACTGATACTAACAACAAGCAATTAATAGCTTACGGTCTGCTTCATACCGATAACTTATGAAGTTACTTATGATAATTAAACTGAATAGTAATCACAAAGAATATACTAGTTGCGGTAATAAAAGGATACTTGTAAGGAAACAGTTATCATTTAATGCACGTTCACTAAATACCTGATATATAGAAGGTAATAGTTTGCTATAAATATACAATATACATACCTTAAATTTGTTGTTCAACTATAGGTAGTGCAGGAAACGAGGAGGTTCAGTGAATATTTAATATAAATTTAAATAAAAAGCGGTATTATTAGTAATAATCTAATTTTGTATAGAACAAACACAGTGACTACCTGATGTGAATGAATGATATTGGTTTCACTTTAACAACAGTTTTCTCTTTAAGCAATTTACAACGTAATGACTCATGAAATATATTCCTTAATGATGAAAAAAATGAACAAAGCAATAATAATAGATAAGGCAAATGGGCCCCCTTGAAACGTTATTTAGTTAGGTATTGAAATTATTGAAATCTAAACAAAGGACAAAGAGAAATATGGCTTTGAAGTTACAACTAATAACAAACAAAGAAGTAATATATCTAGGCGGTAAACTTGCGGTTTCTGTTGGTTCTTTGCACTGGGCGTTGTCTTGGCGAGTTGATCTCTGTTGGCGTACGTGGCGGTTATGCCGGTGATTGCCTCGAAACGGCTACTTCGTCGGGGTATCCCTAACTGCAAGGTGCACTTGGACTGTCAGACTCACCTAGCGACGGCATCCACACTTAACTTCACCAGCGGGCGCAGATATCATCACAATGATGGGGAATTCAAATATCCTACCACGTGGTTTAAAACTGCAATCTTGAAACATCCGATTGCTTATAGGCTCGGTACTTCTTCTTTCGCTCTGATTCTTTATACAGATGGAGCCTTGAGTTAACCCACCCGGTATTTTTAATATATTTGCGTTCCGACTGGCCTACAATGGGCGTTCTCCTTGCACACCCTTTTTCACTTGCACGTAGCCATCTCGGGGACTATTTCATTACTCCGCCGCACTAGCCAATCAGGAATAGTAAAACAATCAGGAGGTGGCAGCAAAACTCAAATAATCATAGTTGTGGCAAGCTGTTACCTATTTAAGGAAATACATGAGTTTAATAGCGATCAGCATTGTTGTTACTTCTACTAACCATGTGCTGTAGTTAGATACAGTACCAGTAGTCATAAATAATACGTTACTTACCACAAATTTGTCAGGTACGCTGTGTAATATCCGTTAACTATTTACAGTAACAACTTGTATTCAGAAAATTGGGTTTAGTTGCAGGTATTGATTAATGAGAATAGTTCCAAGTAAAACTTTATCTATTGTAAATATCTTTTTATCAAGTAAACACTTTACTTAGCCCATTTTTCTCAATGCGGCAAGAATAGAATAGACTACTGAACTCAGGTTTACCACTACCTTTGGAAGGACTATATGAAACTGTCAAAGAATCACAATTTTTAAAGCTATCTTAGCTGTTAATTCTCAACTAACGTACGGGTGGTCCAAATTGCTTGTGAGAATAGGGCATTTCGGTAACCATAAGAGATATGAAAAAACGAGTAGTCGATCTCTTTTTCCGAGATAAATGACGAAAACTAAAATTATTTATATTCTTTTGTTTTTGAGTTTAGCCAAAAATTGATTTTTTCGACTTTTCTGGAATGTCTAAGAGCGGGTTACTTGTCTTTAATGATACGAAGAAATTGGTTAATGTTATGTACTTTTACGAGTAGAATCGACTAGTTAAATCAAATTTTTACTTTATGCATTCATTTATTCTTCGCCTATAGTGTAAAATTTTAATTTTCTTTTAAATGTAAATCGCAGTAGGCAGTGGCATAATTAGATATCGTGTTTTTTCTCTTTTCAAAAGTAAATGGTTTATAGGGTCAATTTCTACCAGTTATCGAAAAAAGTTTAAAAGAACTAATTATTTACGTTTCTAATTTAAAAACCGGCACGTAGTAACTTATGACAAGAAAAACACTGCAAATTTTCTTCTTGTCAAAGTCAAGGATATATGTGTGATGAACGGTGTCTTGCCACTTCCGCGCCGCAATTAACTATTATTAATTCTAGCCATTTCCGCGCCCAATTGTTTAAGTGTCTCATTTCAGCGCCTTATGCGTATTACGGGTAGGTGTGCACTCTGTATATTTTTTTAGATTTTTATCAAGAAAAGGCGTAATTGTGGTAAGTGAGGAAAATTATCCCCTATATAAGAGCTTAGGTTCCGTTGTCATAACAATTAATTTACAAATTTAGTGTTACCAATACTGTTTTTGTATCTGTTTGACTGTACGTCTAAATTTATTATTATGGCGTATAGTCTATAGAAGGTGTTGCCTTTTTAACTACATCAAAAGGATTTGATTATTGGTTGATCATATTGATTGAATTAAATATAGGTTTTTTATGCATCATTATATGGATTAATTAAATAGAGTCGGAAATGGGCAATTGATAAATGCCTGTAATAATATGGGCGCGGAAATGGAAAAATTCGTGATGGCCGCGGAAATAACAGGCGCGGAAGTGGCATGCACCCTCATGAACGTGTTAAGCATATGTTCAAGAACCGTGTGTGTTAAGTACGTTTTGACCGAATGAAATTGTTAAATTTTTAAAAGTATGATATGTTGGAGTGCTACATTGAATCAAATAAAGATAACGCTGATGCTACTGCATTTTATTTTAATCACTACCCGGACAGAAGGCAACCCAATAGAACAATATTTACCAGACTTAAGGAAAGCTTAATTAAGTATGGATCCCTCGACAAACCACGACCAAAAAGGAGGTGGATAAAGTAGGAGAAGATGATTATGCTATCAACGTTTCAGGAGCTTTTGTGGTAAATCCAGAATATCAAGCCGTGCAATAGCGCATGAAGTTGGTGTATCTCACATTCGTTCGCTGAGAAATAAAATCAGAAAGGTGCATCATCCATAACCAGGTGATCATACCTGTCGTTTAGAATTTTGTCGGTGGTATTTACGGAAACAACACCACCAGTTTTCTTTAGGAAAATTATATTGACTTACGAAACGCACATTGGTAGTGCAGACATTATCACTAAGAATAACGCGCATTGATGGTCCAATAATAACTCTCACCAGGTTATAAACCATCAGATTGAACAAGGGAGCTACGGATTCAACGCATGGTCCGTTATTATGGGCAATCGTATCATCGCATATCACATTTACCGGGAAAATTTAAATCATGAACGATAACTGTTGAGTTTACAGGAAAATATTGAAGAAATCATTGACGACATTCCATTACAACAAAGTAGGACTTTATTTTCTCAACACAGCGGTACACCAGCGCACAGTACACGGATATATAACAAACTTTTTAAACAATAATTTTGGAAACAATTGGTTTGGAACAAATGGGCTTGAAAAGTGGCCGCCAAGATCCCCTGACTTGACACCGCTTGATTTTTTTTCTATGGAGATGTGTAAAGGATCGTTTATATAAGATACCACACAATAATGCCACACAGGAATTAATTCAGAATTTTGAAGAACATTTAAATGCTGTCGTTCATATTTATAATGAATTAGAAGTGTAAGTGGAAGATGTCAGTTGTGTTTGGACAATAATGGAATGCAGTTTGAACATGTGATGCAACAAATTTCTAGTTGCTTTACATAGAAGAAAATGAATAAATATCTTAATAATGTTTTCTTTATATTAAGGAATTGAAATGAGGTTGCACTTTCCCACAAATTCTTTTTAATTAAAGCGACCGGTTTCCTCTAAGTGAGGGCCTCCTCAGGCAAGCTACAGAAACAATCCCATCATGAGAATTATACATTAAATAATTTTAATCGAGGAATTGTTGATTTTAATTTCTATTTAATTTTTTAATATACAATTCTCATGGTTGAATTGTTTCTGCAGCTTGTCTCATTTAGACGAAACCGGTCGCTGTAATTGAAAACAATTTATGAGAAGATGGACCCATATTCAATCCCTTATTTTCTGATTCATTGACTAACACGGAGTCAGAAATAAATTACATGCTTCTTTAAGTATTGAGCTTTGGGGAGCCACATACTAACACAACACGCTGTCCCACCAAACCAGATAAATTGGTGTGTAATTATAATGTTATAATAAAGAGATGTAGCAGTAACTGATTCTCTACACAATCATGAATATTTGCTGAAGTCTGTATAAATGGCGTCTACTTGCTTTCGTTTATCAAGAGCTTCGGATGCTACCTGAGTGATATTGCTTAAAATAGTTTAGTGGTTCTGCCTTTTATAAATCCATATTGACTATTGCAAACGAATGGTTTTACATGATTGTATATTTTAGTATGTACAGTATCATCTCGAATATCTTTGTATATTCTTTGATATTTTGATGATCAAGTTCAGGGATGTTGGACAAAGGCAATGTATCAATGTTAGAGGCAATTGTAAACCTAATCAAAGAAGGTGGTAAATTGCACAACAATATCTACTGGTGTAGATACAATTTGATCGTTGCTAAGCATGCGGCCTAGTATATGTCAACTCACATATAGTAGAAATTAAAAATATTTTGTTAGATGTAACGCACATAACTCAAAAGAAAGGTCAAATTGAAAATAAAAGAGAAATAAAAATTTGATATATAATTAATTTTATATTACAGCGAAGCAAATTTCGCCCATAAAAAGAAAATATGAGCAAGGAGGGTGGATACTGGAAAAATAAACAAACATCTGTTATAATATTGAATTTTAATTCTACGTTCGCTCTCAGAAATACAAAATCCTCTCGAACTTTCTGCGATATGAAATGCATAAATAAGAAGACGTTAAGCGAGCAAGACATCCTAAAATCTTTTACGGTTCTCAATCTGCCACTCTGGCGCCTTATCCGTTATCGATGGAAACACTTCGCGAAGCTCTGCGAGTGAATACATGCGAACATTGTGCATGTGCGAACACCAAATGGCACTTCCCATAAACGCAGGCATTTCCTGTATTATACCTCAAATTGCCAATTTCAGAATTTTCCGTAGCGCTATTCGGTAACGCTCGATAAAATAGCGAGATAATAATCACAGCTATGTGTTTTGAATAAAATGTGCGTGAGCATGTAAACAAAGCACGCGGTTATCAAAAGTATATCGCGGCTCCAAAACTGTTCTATAAAGTTTAGATAAAATCTTATCTTGAAATTGATGTGCTTAAAGATGTACATACAGAAAATATATATCCTGCTGGTAATGACTTGCAGATAAATAATGTTTACGTAATCTTATAAAGTACGTAAAAACAATATTGAAAAAGATAACGTGGGCATGGATAACGTAGAATTAAAAAGGAAAACAAGTAAATTACACACGTGTAAGCAAAAATAATATATTTTGTTTAATGTAAAATCAAGGAAATATTTCATTTTGTTGGCTTTGGTTAAAATAAAATAAACTTAAAAGTATCCTCGTATGATGTAACATTGCGTTTGTTAGTTTAGTGTAATATAATATTACAACTTGGGTAATCGCAACAAATATCTGAGATTTTTAGCACCGTATTCTATTTAAGATCTGTTTTATTTGTTCGCATAACGGATATTGCAGTCCATATAAATAACTTTTTTATTGAGGGATATTTTTTCATCATTTTTGATTTTACTTGAAATAATATGTTCAATTTGAAAAGTTTAAATGGAACATCTTTATATTTCGGTGGAGTCTACGAGTCTGAAAACACACTAAAAAGGAAATTTTTCTTGGTAAAAATCACTTTTTTTAATAATCTTTTACATTGAATGTGGGTAAATTTTTAGAAATTTAAGAAACGAAATGCGTGCGTTTTATGAATTAAAAGAATTTTTTTTTTTTAAAAAAATTTAACATTGTAATACTACTAAGAAAACTATTAATATCTCTACGGAAAAAACTTATAATTTCTACAACATCACGTTATAATGTTCTAAACATATAATAGCAACGTTTTCTGGCCCATAGTAGCAAATACATACGTTAAGCATGTTCTAGGAGTACAGAAATTGCTGTGAAGATGGCGGTTCTGCTGTTTCACTACACTGATTTTCCATACTCGATATAATTTCCACATGGGAGACCTGGCTACCAAAGATTTAGCTATTACTTGGGAGATACATATTTCTAAGGAACTCTTATCGCAACAGTTACCCGATTGCATACGGTGGCCATCGATTTTTTCGAATTAACCGCTGATGTAAGGGGCAACGAGCAACTGACGTGCAATGGCTTTGGAGTAAGCATTAGAAATGTTCATATTTTGTTTGTCTTTTATGCAATAAGCTCTAATTAAATAAAGTCTGCCAGGGCACTTCCATTTCGACGATATTTTCTTTTCGGTTAGGAAAAAAATCAAAAATACTGATGTTCTTTTTTGTAATTTCAGTTTGAAACAAGTAAAACTTGTATGGAAATTATCACTACCTTAGAAATTCTATTTATTAGTATTCCAGACTACATGAAAAACGTTGGAAAAATTATCTTTTACCATTTTTTTTTTAGTGTGCATACCACTTGCTACGAATACCTTAAGAATATGCCTAACCTTTAACACAACACAAAAGAGTTACTAATGTTCAATCTTTTGCTTGTACACCTACTAAGATGCAACAAAGTACCTACGCAATTTACCTAATCGTTTGTTATATGTATACTTGTTTGTTTTTTGAGTGTATTATTTTTAAAAATATTTAGTTAGCAAAATCCATACGTGAATTTTAGTAGCCACTTATAAACAAATGAAAGCTGCTCAAAATAAAAAAGATGCCATTTTTTACAGGTGCTTTCAGGACCGATATAAAACTGCAAATGAGCTGTTATACATAAAAGGTTGTGCAGCACTAGTATAAGTATTTCGCGAGTCCGAATTTTTGATCACGTTTTTCATTTACATATATTGTTATTAATAATTAATCAATATTACTTCGGCGCTTGGCTGTGGATTTGATATCGAAAAGAAGTAAAAACAGTTTCCATATTTTGTGCTACATATCCCATCTGTAGTTGGCTCAAATGCGAGTTAATGCATATTACACGAATTACTATATACTCGCTCCAAAATTTAGCGGTGCTTTTATTCCTTTTGTGAGCGTTTGTATTAATCCAGAGCGATTTTCAATGAATAATACATTGTGGCGGTACGCAACGCAGAACGAAATGGACGATTCGTATCGATATACATAAATTCATATCCACATAAACGGTATTGTTCGGCCCGTGCCAAAGCATCCACATCAAAATCTCCTGGCAGTCCCGCACTCTTACACCACTACGTAAAAGCACACGCAGAGATCGATACGGAATGCTTGGGTATAGTATTTGTATGAGGTCAACCGGGAAAAGAGTACGAAATGACCTCCGATTGAGAAAATCGGCCATAACCTTCCAATATCAATTGACATTCGCCGAATATAGGTAGAATGAATGAACCCCTGGAGTCGAAGTTAGTTGCCATAAAAAGGTATCGAATACTGATGTCTATCGCTTTTAGTATTCTGTAAGTATAAGGGTGCAAATTTATATCGAAACAAGATGTTACATGCGGATTGCCATATGCGAATAATGTCAATTGTTATTTTATATGAATATCAATAGCCTACATATCTACATATACATATTGGCATGGTTTAATGAATTTATAGTATTTAATTGTACCCTGATTAGTTTTACTTTTATATATTTTAAAATAATAATAAAACGCATATAACAAAAAAGGATATAGAATGTAGCTGTAAACAGCCACACGATTTCCAGATGATGTAGAAGAACCTCTGCATTTGGCACGTCCTTCAAAGCATTTTTCTTTAGAATTTTCCCTTCAGGAAGCAAAGATGATCAGTAGAAAGACACTTACAGATTCAAATCAAATATTAAAATTTGAATATTATATATTTACACAGATTTTGACAGATCAAAGTCGCATCAAGTTTCAGTTCGTTATTTTTTCTTTATAGTGTAGTTATTTTGCCTAAATTTAGTTTAATAATGCTTTCATATGTATTTGCAATCCAATTTCATTGATATGTCGACAAAAAGACAGAGAAAATTGCTGGGAATTCGGTTTTATCAAAAATTGACCTGTATGCGAGGTTGCATACTCATTGTACTGTTAATATTTTAAGATTGTTAATTAAGTATAGCAATTTTTTTGTAAAATTCAGAATGTCTATTTCCATGATGTACACACACCTACCTTTATTTTATAATGAATGTAAGGTATATAATAATACATATATAATAATTTTACAATAATTATTTATTTCAATTTAGTTTAAGCATTTCATAGTTCCATTTGGCCACATGGGCATCCTCATTTATTAAATATCCCACTCATGAAATTTTGTTCTTAGCCGATAGCGTATATAGGGTTTCTTCTTTCTTGAGATAGCGGCTTTTTTATAAACTTTTTTTTACATATTTAATGAGAATTCATATTATTCAATAAATTAATCTTAACGCTTCGACAATTTTTATTGTCTTCCTAAAAAAAATTCATTTTGTTTGTAATTTATATTTAAATTTACAACACAAACATTTGTATTCCCTATACCACACATATGTATACGTAAAAGCAAGTTGATTGACAAAATGACATTTGAAATGTTATTAAAATGTAATTTTAAATAAGTAAATTTTGATATGTTTGTGTTGTAAATTTAAATATAAATTTGTAGAACATTATAATAAAAATGAAAATTTCTGAGGAAGACAATAAAAATTGTGAAAACGTTAAGATTTATTTATTAAATAATATGAATTCTCATTAAATATGTAAAAAAAGTTAAATATCGTATATTCCCCTTACATCGGTGAAATTAACGGATTTTTCTGAGGCAGTTTGCAGCCGTTGCGAAGACAATCGCTATCGATGTCTGCTAGAAAATGTCAATTCGAAAGACTTTACTGGCCAACCTCCGTGAGAGACGAACGTGTGTCCAGTTATTTTATAAAATTAAAAAGCTATTTTGATAAAATCCTATTTATCCAATCTAAAAATGATGGTTAATTGTTAAACAAAATTTATCATATTAACTTTACCCGCATTTTTACCTACATAATTGTTGGATACATTTTCTCCAACGACGATTTTCCGAGATATGTTCCTGTCTTGAGCCATTCTCCGTAATTCGAAGTACCGGAGTCCCATTTAACGCCCCATTCCAGAACACATGTGCAATGCCTGCCAATTTGCTCCTTCCAAAGATATTCCGCGCCCATTTCAACCTAAAATTAAACATTTTATTTTAATTCGCATCTAAATTTTAATATACTTATAAGTAATTTTGTTTCGTTATGTTCTACGTAATTTTGAGTTAGGAAATTTTGTATAGCCGCCGACCAAATTGCGAGCACTGGTGGAAAATTTTTATAAGGTGACAGTTCTAATTTTACTAGTTAACATGTATTCACGCACGAACCGAATACCCAATAATTTTTACCATCAAATGTGGCACATACTGATTTACCTGCTTTTGAGGACAGAATTACATAGATGAGTGTCCCGAAAACGTGGGAATTTTTAAAGTTAATTTAAAAATATTTATTTTCTATGTTGAATTTATATTGCAAAACTTGGAATTACTAACTAAAAACGTAATTATTATTTAATAATGACTTACCTGAGATATTTATTTTCTTATCTGCGTTGCTTTGCCCGGCAATTTCTTTAGAGCAATTTATTAAATAAAAAATATTTGTTTGCACTTAAATGTGTTCTTTATCGTACAAAATCGATCATAATTTACGTGCCAGAGTCTCATGCACACGATTTCACTTAAACTAAGCACTTTCAATGTGAATATCGGAGTAGAGGATATTTGAGCGATATTTGCCTATAACGTTTCCAGTCACACTGAAGAAAAGGAGGTCTATCTATCTATTCGTAACTTTTTTAATACTAGCACGTCCTCTAAACTGTTGCAGTCAAAATTCTCACCCCGCATGCATCTGGTATTGAGAGGGCATACTTATGATTTAAAAGTAAGAATATAGATGACACTATGGTGTTTAAAGTTGAGTTTTACTAATTGAATTAAAGCATTATATCTATAAAAAATATTTTTTTGTCAATGCTGTGTGCTACCTTGTAACATTGTAATATATTGCTATGATGACTCACTAAAACCTCCGCTTTTAAATACATTTTTTTTAAATACGTTGTTTGTTACAAATTTTATACTATATGTATTTTTTTTGTCACAAATAATCTTAATATTAATCCGTTTTAATTATCTTAATAAAGGTCTTATCTTTATAAAGTTCTAAACAACAAATTCGCCTCGATAAATGACTGAACATATGGAATGTCACTAAAATCGTATATTAGCATCATTTCAAGCTGCTTCCGGATAACGGGAAAAATGCATTATGCCATAGGGTACCAAATCAAAGTAGTATAAGCTGTTTTGTATGACCTTGTGAGAAGTTTTATAGCAGAAACTCAGAATATCATCCGCAGACAATTTCCATTGGTAAAAATTAAAATAAAATAGAATTAAAAGAGATTATGAACGACTTTGGGAACACTATTTTCCAAGGACGGCCAAAACAGCTGTCTCTCCCAAGATGTTTGAGGAGCAAGTTTTAATTTGTTTGAACAGGGCATTTATTGCTTACAAAATTTGTCCCTGCAATCACACTCAATTGCTACTTCAATCTTCTAAAGTTATCCGTTCCATACTTATAAGATATGAAATTGAAACGAATACAATAAATCGATGGCTAAATAATAAGGAAATAACAAGGTAACTAAATGAAAATGAATTTAAACAAAGACTGATGGCAATACGGTAAAAAAAACAAATAATAATTTCATGGATTTACTAACGCTGTTTACACTACAAACGTACAGGTAATTAATTTGCATTTTTAATTAAAGTTATTTGATTTTGGCTGGTTTAAAATGTTTATTTATATTAGCATTCAATGCTTGTTGACATTATATTTGTCAATCAGTTATAAACTGGTTGTGCTATTCGAATTTTGCATTTATATGAATAATATTTGATCAGTCCAATTATAATAAATAGTGATAAAATAGACTAGGTTTATTATAGAAATAACATAATAACAATAAGTAATTTAGCGGTTGCTCGCTGGATTTTTGTGTTGGTGAGGTTTAAAAGTAGATGTTTTTATTTGAGCTTATAAAATTTGATTTAAAGCTTAATGTTTTGAAATACTAAGCGTCGTTAGTTTTAGATGTTAATAAGTATTTACTGCTAAAAAACATTTCCTTAATTGGAATACAAATACATATGGATTTCTTCGGAAAGTCATATGTTGTCTGTGAAATGGTGGAAAAAGCTATTTGCAAAAAGTGTCAATTTCTATATTTGGTATTTTTAAAAACATATCCTCGGTATTTGCTGATGGTAGTGTTAAAATAAGCTTTAAAGGAAATTAAAGTCTTGAAGACGAAAAAATATTCTCGAAATATACGAGAATTCGTGGTGCTAACTAGAGTTGGGCAAATTTCCGGCACGGCAGGTACGTATTCAGAACGTGCGCTCCACATCATGTACTCCAATAAAGCAGATGAACCGAAAAGTTGCAAGTCAGTAACAACAGTGCCTGTTTTTCTTATAAAATGTAAAAAAAATATTTTATTTAAATATGTAGTGATATAAAATGTGAATGCATCGCAAGGTGGCCCGTTTGTTCGCCTGCTTTGTCCGATTTTGTCCCCAAGGAAAATTTGCACAACTCTGTTAATATGACTTATGTTTTATAAATACATAGTAAATTACAATAATAGATTGATCTGCTTTATTTATATTACATTATTTGAGGCCCGTGTCGTAATACGTATCTGCTCCGCCGGACGGTTGCCCAACTCTAGTGCTAACAAAACTTACTGCTCGTTTATCCTTCTTTAAAAAAAAAAATACATATCAAATAAAAAATTTAATCTGCAAAGAGCCTGTTCATACATTCGGCCGTAGCGGAATATGCATACGTAAACTTCATGCTTTTGACACTGACAAAAATCAAAGCGCTGCTAAAGAAAACAATAATATTCTACCTGAACGAAACAAGTACATACTACTAGAGCATTCATGAGAGTTTTCCAATTGAAATGTTATTGCTATTTAGATGAAAAATGAGGTCTTTCGACGGCAACATTCGTTTTAGATAGCGTGGCTACGGGCACAGTTCAAAAATAATGCAGGCTTTGTGAAACTTTTTGCTAATCAATTTTAATATTGAGCGCAACGGAACAGTAGCCCTATTCTTTTTTTGGATTTATATTTGTTACATTTATCTTTAACTGTTTGTAAGTAATAATGAATCTATTAGGTATCGCGAGATAGGCATAGTAAAAAGAACATTGCGGTCGGAAAAATTATATATCGTTTTAATACTTCAAAATTAATGCCCATTATTAAATATTTTTAATTGAGTTTGTGTTGGAAAACAAAATAAGAACTGTAGGTGCACAATTTAAGCACAAGAATATCAGTAAAGCAAAAGTGGAGAAAGGATCGATTGAAAGGAGTGAGAACAATTTCCAAGTGAAAGTGTAACAAGTGCGTTACAAAATAGCTCTGAGGAAGATAATACTAGAGTAGAAATTGCTAAAAGTATAATGCTTGAGGCAGCCGAGGAAATGCTTGCGCAAGTAGATAAAAAACCATAGTCCAACGTGAAATACAAGAATAGAAATATAGAGGAATAAAATATTAAGAGGCCATCAGCAGAGTATAGAAGCTTTACAAACAGTCAGGAAAGGAGCAAAGTACGTATGGTACGTAGGTGAAATGGAGGATCGAGTTAGGCACATTCAGTGAGCCCTAACATTATAACAAATCTTATTAAGATCTCTTTTTGATTTGATGCAGTGTTTTAGAGATACACAGTTGTCTCAAGATAGAAACCTCACCCTGTATAATAAAGTAGCTGTAGAGAGTCATATCTTGAACAGATTTATAGTTAGGAAGCTATGAAACAGGGCGACCCATTATCAAAGTACAAAAAGGCTTATGCATCAACCTTACCAACGATGCATTACTTATTGAAATCTTGAGCATCCTCGGTCTATTTGTTCAAATCGCTGGTCACTCTTGGATTGAGTATTGTAAAGACCGCTTAACACTTGGGGACAGGAAGAGGATGGATTGGATTTTCTTGAATTGAAACTGTACATTGGCAGATCCTTTACCCTTGGAGGGCGATCTCAACAAGTTTTCCAATGAGTTTCGTCAACTAATGGAAATAATCATGCTGAAACAACTAATGTTGTAGCGATACTTCCAAAGAATACAGGTAACGACCATTTGCAAATATGGGTTGTTAATGACCAGTATTCCTACATATGATGCAGAAATCCGGGCTGCACAGAAAAAGAGCAGATTCTACTAAATGGAAAGTTTATCTCTGTATTTCTCCAACAAAGGAGAGAGAGAAGAAGCAACTACTTTTTTCAAAACGACAATTACCCCAACTATATTGTATGGATTTTGATCATGAGAATGACAACAAAAAGCGATTAGCGAAAAGAATTTTTTGAGAAGTACGGCAAAACAAAGAATGGAGACGCAGAACAAGCAATGAACAGCTATACGATGCCCCAGGAGTTATGCAAATTGTTCGAGCTCAAAAAGCCAGCTGAACGGAATGGCTGGTAATCGCTGAGCCAAAAGAGTGTAGCAGGAGAATGTAAGAATGGGGAGGCGTAGACTGTGGCCAAGAAGAAGTTATATTAAAGCGGTTACGGAGGATCAATATAGGGGTTATGGACTGGAAGCAAAAATCGAAAAACAACAGCGCTGGAAAGCTACAATCGAGAAGCTGGAGTAATGTCGAGAAACATGACCCCTAGGTTTAGATTGCCCGAGGCGCTATAAATGAATTCTCTGTCACCTAGTTCACTTTTTTACTTTATATTATTATATTACATATTACATGTTACATGTCATATTTGCTTTCGAAAACCTCAATGCCGGAGAAGTTACTATTATTATTCAGCCAACATAATTAACTTTTTATGTGACAAATAAAAATAAACAGATATAAAACTTATCGAGTAAAGTAGAAAATAAATAAAACACGACACCAAACGATATCATAAAATATATAATTAATGTTTGTTTAAGATTAAAAACAGACAGGATTAGCGGTAGATAAACTAAAATTCTGCTTCACTTAATCCGCGACTTTGCAATACGAAATGCATTCTCATAGGTATTTCAATTTCGAGAAGGAGATTCTACGTGTATGTATACATACCTCTCATGTGCTCTGTACTCACTCGCAACTAGGTGATCAATAAAACATCTGAAGTTAAGGTTGGCATGAATAGGACGAAACAATACGACAGCGTGCTTTTTTCCAATAAGTCTACATAGATACGCTAGTTCGGTGAAAGACATCATAGTTTTCCATTTTGTAGAACGGTCGTCGAAACTGTAGAAGATATGGTAAACAAATAGCACTAAAGGTTTGTGAAGGCAAAGAGATCGGATAGCTTTAAAGGAGCTCACCTGGTTGGTAAATCCCAGCAGGACTCCACTAAATTGCACAAGCTTCCAATACCAAGAAAATATGTGCAGGGAGTCAGGATATAGAATAACGGATTTATGTTTCGCAATGATAATATAAATAAATGCACTTAATAAATATAAACAATTTTGCAGAAAGCGTTGAATTAAGTGATGCCTTATATTTGTTGTATGTTAAAATATTGTTACTACATCCGCACTTAAACGCTGACCACCTTACAAATAAAGTAAAAGTTTTGAAAACGTCATGAAATAATGCACTGCGTAAGGCGATTTCTTTTTCTATGCCCCTAAAGCAGATACTTATAAGTTCTGTTTTGTGGTTTTTAATGGAGGTATTGATTTTGAAAAGTAAATGTCACTCGAATTCTTTTTTTTTAACTAACATGTTACCGGTTGTGTGGTAATCGGTAACATGCTACTTAAAAAAAAAAAGAATTGGAATGAATGTCTTTTCCAAATCAATATTAATATAGTGTAATTTAGTGTTAAATACTTAAATTACGTTTCCTTTCCATTCCTCTTCCATTTTGCTTAATTAATCACGTTTAAATAAATCCCTTCTCGATATTTAAACATAACCTGACTTCCGAACACGTGCTTTACACTTTAACATTTGTTCTGCAAATCTTTAGTTTTCAAACCAAGTAATTCCTAATTACAAATTTTGATTTTGAAAATTTCATGCAACCCCCTTTCGACGATTGTTTTTTGCCTTTTTATTTTTTTTCAGTTTTAGATTACAATTTCGATTTCAACTGATCAATGCGTAATTTCAATTTTACTAAACTATTTTTTTCCTTGACTGCTATCTCATAAACATCTCCGAGACTATACAGATTGTCCCGCCAAACTGGATAATTAGATTTTTTTTGAACTTCTAACAGAAATTTGATTGTTTAAACTTGCAGTGTGGTCATGGCCCTCTGTGATCTATTTAAAGATTTTTTTTTTGTTTATAGCACTTTCGGTATACAGAATGTTGATATCAACCATCTTATTTTAAATGGATTGGTGCATTTTTTATCGATCCAATGAATTTAGCCAGTAATTTGCAACTAGTTTATAACGGGGATCCTTATCCTTCAACTCCATCATATTTGAGATATTTGCAATTTTGAAAATTGAATTGAAAGTGCTATAAAATTGAAAATATTTTCCTTTAATAGCTCACAGTAGGCCATGATCACACTGCAAGTTTCAAAATCAAATTTCTACTAGAAGCTCAAAATAAAATAACTCGATCCGGTGGGACCCTGTATATATAACTAGTTAAAAAAAAAAATAAAACACCAATCTACCTTAAAGTCGTTTTGACTAAAAAAAAATTCCTTTCAAAGAAATAATAAAACGTCGCATTGGGAAGGCAGTAAATTAAATCTCAGGTATACGGTCTGTTTTATTAAACGAACTACAATGGTAACACAATAGTTAATATAAAGGTAAAGCGAAAAAATAATAAAGCAAATCACTTACGTAAAACTAGAATCCAGAGAAGCTGCTCATTATGATGAAACATGAGAATAAGTTCCAAGTTACAAAATGCAAGAAACAAAAACTGTCAAATTTTAATAAAATCCAAAAACGTAACGTTTAAATTAGATATCATGCACATATTACTCACAGTAGCACTTAAACATCGCCAAACAAATTGTTTCAAACAAGATAAGGAGAAGTATGAGTTGTTGAAATTAAAATTAAATTCAATTAGTTTAAGGAAGGAAAATTTCGATAGATCAGTGTTGGGAAAGATCAATCTCCATTTTTCTTTGACAATGTGTAGCACCAAGTCCAACGGTATATTGGTAAATAATGGCACAATATCTAAGGAAATTAAAACATATCCATGTGGAAGTATATAAGCATTTATGCTATTGACAAAAGTGAAGGCGTCGATGACATCGCAGCACCATTATATCTGCCTTTATAGTCAATTCTGTCAATATATTACTTATTACGGTTCTGTAGGCATATCAAGGTTTAATCGGTCACTTCTGGGCAGGTGTAGTGCAAGCGGACGCCCGCTTGAAGCGCTGGTAGTAGGTTCAACGATCAATCAAAAAGCCGCAAAGCTAACTTGTATTGTAGAATTAGATATTTAAAAGAATGTTATCTGTGGACTGCTAGAATTTATTTTTTCTATATCATAAACTCAGAGTATTAAATCTCAACAGAATATTAATTACTTTTTTCTTTGTTTTTTCACATCGTTTCTTCCAGCTACTATTGTAGTAGCGTTTTTCTAGAGAATTCATTTTTGTTGTAGGTTTTGATGGGAAGCCAAATACGTCACCCTAGTTTTAAGAATACTGAGAAGGGTGGTAGGCAATTACTGAAATACTTATGTCTTTCTTAAAGCAAACAAGGCAGTACAACTTGAAAATGAGCCTGTAATCACTACTCTATTAGTTTAGAGTGTACCGCGTATATGTAGTAGCCCAATTGCTATAATTAAAACTAGAAACCGCACGAACCATGCACTACAGCATAATTGTCATTTCTCTTTAACAGATACTCCACATAATTATCTCTACATCGCCACAAATTGCAGACGAAACCTATATATGTATAACAGCTTAAAACAAATTGTAAATGTACGGCTTACCTCTGTTTTTTTCATACAAAACAATTTTTTTTTTTGATAATATTATAACTATAGCTTTGTTTTTATTTGTAACTTATGTAGTTAAAATGTTAATAATATTTTAAATGGGTCTTGTATTATTGAAACAGATATCACAGATTTAATTAAAGCACTTACATATTATGTAACATATGAAAAAGGCAAAAATAGGTATTGGAAATTACTAGTAAATACATTTTGAATATATTTTCACTTAATTTACAATTTGTTGATACATAACTTATTTGTTTGTTAATAAAATTTGTATTTTTTACCCACAGTTACGTCGCTAGAAACTATTTTATATACACATTACACAATTGGGTTTCCTTAACTGCTAGATTGCAACTATTCACAATGTCCAAACTATTATTTTACTACTACTATTAAGTATTATTTAAATATAGAATGGTGAATATCGTTGGAATGTAGCTCTTAAACGAGTCCAACTTCCAAACTCCACAGTTTAAACATAATATAATTGCGGAAAGAAATTATAAATTATATTGGCTTCAAAATCGAGCAAACGGATTTCTGAAATACATCTCCAATTAAGTATTAATTATTATAAAAAAATTGATAATTTGTGAGTGACCGAATTGATTGAATCGATTACAATACGCATAGGAACCTTATGTATCTTAGCGACGAGGCAATTAGTTGATTCCATTAGTTACGGACGGTTGTCAAGGAGTACCATGACGTATCAAATGATTGAGAACCGCCTGAACCCTTTTACACGGAGTCAACTTGTCCGCTTCGGCGGCTTCAGTAGGTCTTCAATTGCATTCAACTAGTTGAGAGTAAACCAAGCAATTTAGTTGAATCAACCAAACCGCCTCGTCTGAAACAGGCCTAAATGTACATAGTGTAACGCTACACAGTAGCATACAGCCGGATTAAAAAAATAAATTTTAAAAGAAATACATTAATTAAATTAAAAAGAAATCAAATTTTATTCATCCCAGTGTCCTCTATCTTTATTAATTTTGATTTAGAAGTGTGCTCTCTCACCAGCCAGATGGCATGCAGGGCGAGAAATTTCCGATCGAGGGGTTATAACATAAAAAAAATAATGAATAGCTCGTTAACTCTCTTACATTTAGTACGTAAAAGGCAAGCGTGCAGGACTGTTGTCAAAAAATGTCCTTTCCTTCAATTTTACTGTCAATGACCAGTTTAAATGATATCGTAGGCATGATAATGTTGTGCATCAATAGTATTCAATCTCTTATATGAAATGAAAACATTGAAGAGTGGATGAAAGTGATTTTATTTAATAAAAAAAAATTCTAAATGTGAACTTGTTTAAAATCAGACATAAATCTCTGGATATTTATCTCAGGTAAGTACGTGAGTCCGTTTAATTAATAACACTAAAGTTTTACAAGTAATTCCACTTTTTGCAATTTAAATTCATAGTTTCGAACGTAAATACGTTTAAATTAAATTTCAAAATTCCCGCGTTTTCTGACCGTTCAAACTGAGTTAAGCTAGGCTTAAATAGACGTGCGAGACAGAATGGCCAACCTTGATGGTAAATTACTGGATATTGGTTCGTAACGTAAATACATAACAAATATTTATAAACATATTTACAGAAATTTCCCCAAGTAACTGCGAACGGTTTAGCGACGATACAAACAATTTTCTAACCTCAATTCTTTCTGAACGAATAAAAATGAAATTTCTTATAAGTATAATTAAATTTAGATTGGAATTGAAATAATACGTTTATTTTTAGGTAGATTGACGAGGAATACCTTCTACAGGGCCGAATTCTGCGATCATCGGTGTGATCAGGACTGTTCAGGTCGGTTAAGGGCTCTCGTACCTCGTAGTTACATCAGATCACGGAAAAATGGCTCGTTCAGGACAGGAACATAACAGGAAACTCAGAAAAATCGTCGTTGATGAAAAATTACCCAAAAAGTTGCAGGTAATTTGGATAATATTTATGTGAAAAACTTTGTTTAACAATTAACTATTATTTTTTAGGTTGTAATTTGAAATAAAATTAAATTTTATCGAAATAGCCGTTAAATTTTACAGGAACAAATTGAGATACGTCTGTCTCTAACAAAGGTCGGGTGTTGAATGGTTCGAATTGAAAATGTTCTAACTGAATTGAAAGCGATTGTCTTCGTCAAGGAGTCCAACTGTCTGTGAAAATCCGTTAATATAACCGAAATGAGGGGAACCTCCATTGTTTTATACATGAGAATATCCATGTGACCGAATGAACTGTAAAATGTTTAAACGAAATGGAAATAAATAAAATTACAAAATCTGGAATCACCTTACACTTGCAATATAATAAGGGTAGGCATCAGTGAAATGTAAGAAAAATACATTTGAAATTTTTAAACACTTATTACTATATAAAATTAACAATCTTAAAATTCATTACTGCACCTAAAAGTAGGCAACCATTTATACACATAGAATTGTTACAGAACTCAATTTCCAGCAATTTCCAATGTCTTTCTGTTGACATATCAAAGCAATTGGACTGCCAATGCATATAGAAACGTTATTAGACTAGATTTAACTGACATTAATACACAGTAAAAATAATAAGAATGTTCATTTGAATTGAAATTGGATCCAATTTTGATCTGTCAAAATCTATGGTAATAGTACACTATTCAAATTCTAATATTCATTTTCGATGTGTAGGTATATCACTGCTGATCATCTTGCTTCCTGAAGGGAAAATTCTGAAGAAAAATGTCTTGAGTGACTTGCCAAATGCAGAGACTTCCTACATCACCTGGACATCGTCTGGCTGTCTGCTGCTACATATTATATCCTTTTTCTTATAATATCTAATTAGTTTTAAAATATAACTAAGTAAAATGGTAACATTCCCTTTTAAATAATAGTAGAATATATTTGCCATAACAATAGTTTTCTCTATTTTACACCGATCGCACTTACTTGATGGTGCACGTGCACTAGCTTACTTTTGTTATCGCCTCTCGCATCTTTTTGACTCGCGGTCAAAAAACCGACAACAAACGAACGGCCACGGGGCAAGGTGAGATAATCAGAGACTTGCCGAGAATTGCAAGTATATTCTCGTGCTTCTTTAAGCCTCTTTCAGACGAGGCGGTTTGGTTGAGCCTCTCTCAGACGAAGGGATTAGTTTATTGCACTAATAGAACAGACGGTTGAAGCATACTGATGTAGCAAATCATCTAGTTGAGAGTAAACCAGGAAACTTAGTTGATTGATGACATTTAAGACCTATTGAAGCCGCCGAAGCAGGCAAATTGACTCCGTGGGAAAGGGTTCAGGCGGTTTCCAAGCATTTGCTAGATCGGTATGCTCCTTGACAACCGCTCGTTCAACTAGTGGATACAACTAACCGCCTCGTCTGAAATAGGCCTAACATTGCAAGTTTACAAAACTATTTAAATAAAAAGTGCTCAGTGCTAGAAAAAATAAGCTACGAAAATCCACCCAAATTGTTTCACGACTGTCAATAATCGAATTTAATAGACAAAAACTACATATTATATACTTCAAGTATTTTATTTTCATTTTTATAAAAACACAATTATTAATTACAAATGTATAGATTGTAGCTAGAGGAAGGAGGCTGAGCTGCCGAAACGTCGCCGTTTTATAATGCAGACGTAGCTGTAATTTTTTATCACAAGTAACCGTTTTATTTTGACTAAACTTTGGTAGAGCGTTGGTTTTTATTAAATATCACAAATTAATAAATAATGTTTACGTATTGCTGTGGACTGGCACCCCGGTTTTTGCAATTTCAGATTTTGTCATGTTTACTCCGATCAGCCTTTGTCAATGTTTCGGGAGAATGTTCACAGATGTAATGTTTATTTTTGTATAAGATTTAGTTAATGAGTTAATTGGTTAATTTATTTAATTTAAGTGTTCAGTTGTTTTAAATTAATTTCACTCTTTAAAATGTATAACCTTCGCTTGTATAGTTTATATTTACTCTAGTAGTTTTCTTCGATGATTTATGCGGTTGCTTTGTACGCAGCGGTCGAGATTGTAAGAGTCAGAGATAGACGAGAGTGTGAGTAGACTTAAAATTTTATATTGTTTCCTGCCATTTTGTTAATACTTTTGATATTGAGATTTGCTTCGCTTATATTGAATTTTATTTTGTCCATCAAGGAACTCGCTTAATAATAATTGTTATTATATTGTTGTGTACACAATTTTAAGATATAAGATCATTTATTATTTCGTGCAGGAAGATAGATTTTAGTTTTTTTCTCTCATTATAATTTTAAAGAATAAATTTTTGGTTTTCTAGTTTACTGATTAGTTTTGATTTATTTATCACCTCGGGTTATGTGAATAGAAGCTTTGTGCTTGCTTTTAGTTTTCAATTTTGTAAATGTTTAGTGTTCCACGATTTTATTTTATTTTAATTTGAAACCACGTGGATTGTATTGAAAAAAAATATCTTCCTGAACTAATTTGTTTTTTGCTTTGATATAAGATTTAGCATTGTCCTATTGCAATTTAGAATCTATAAGCCAGGACCCTCTGTTCACGGTTTTTTTTTCTGCAAAATTTTGTAATTAACTTTTTTTTTTTCTTTTTTTTTATAATAAAAATTCTTGTTTGTTTATTAACGTCATTCAACATTTTGTTCTTTTATTTTTATTTAACCCTTTCAATTTTTGGAGTATTTAAGAAAGTCAGATTTCTTTCACTCACAATTTAGTTTTCGTGATTAGATTCAAGTTTTATTTGCGAGGGTAACTCTGAGATTCATTGTTCTTTTGCGCCCTTTAAATTTTTTATCCGTTGAACTAGCTAATTTAATTTTCCATGTTTAATATTTATTTTGCATTTTTTCAAATTCAGTCAGCACACAGCAGTATGAACACAGAGATATATCTGTATTTACTTTTTGGTACTTTTTGCCAAACATACAAAACAAAATCAATTTAGCCTGGACAACCATTTAAATAAACGTCCCAAAAGTAAATGCCTTTCCTACTGTGTTGTTTAGATCGAATGCTATTGTTTTATTCATGCAAGTACAAATACCTTTCCAGTGCCGAACAATCCAAGCTGCATTTTACAGTACCTCTTCCATTCATCTTTGATTTTATCGCGTAACCTACAACAAAGAATGGGAATGCAGTATGCAAGTGTGGCAAGTACATCGAAAACATTTGAGTTAAGATTCATTCCCGCCTGCACGTAAATTTCCAGGCAAATATAAAACAGTCGTCTTAAATTGATTGTTACAATACTATGCAATGGCGCATTTAACTATAAACCAGCTATTCCAAATCCAAGTACACATATATCATCCTATGTACCGCTTAACCCTCTCAATTTATCAACCTTTTATGATGTACTTTATTCCACTTTTATAAAAATAAACAGAACAAAGGAAAGTTCAAAACAGAATGCAATTTTATTTCATCATGTAAATGGACAGTTACTTTGACGCATTTTCAACACATGATTGGGTACATTCTTTCGCACATCACATTAGGACAATTTCCAATATTAGATAATTCTCTAATTTACTCAGAAATTGATTTGTTATTCAGATAGCAGTACTATACTAATGGTAAATCCTGGTCCCAGAAATTGTACCCTTTTATAAGTCAAGAACCTAGATTAGGGGATTAACGGTCCCCAGTTATCTAGCAGGTATTTATATTTCTAGTGCTTTTAGCACCGCCTGATTTTCGGCTAAATTTTTTATTGAGTTGCACCTGACGTTCTTATTGAAAATCTTTAACATATATTTCAGTGGCATAGACTTCAATCTGAAAAGTCGATGTAGATTGTTCAAGTAGTTTGTAGTATTTATATTTACACTGACGCATGGATTGCGATAAAATATTCTGGGGCCCACACCCTGCTTTGCTGAAACTGATATCCATACAAAGGGATATTGTTTCACTGTAGCTCTGAGCTAACGTTCAAAACATCAGTCATGAGTACGCGACAATATTGAGGGGTAGGGCCAATCTTATGTTAAAATCTAAATTTATTCACAAGTATTAATTAATGCAATTCATATGCAGCTTTGCTTTAGAAAATCTGTTAAGTTGGCGTTTACTTTATCTATATTGGCGCCATCTGGTAGCGGTTGGGTTTAATTCTAGAATTTTAGCGATTTTCGTGTGTGTTTGCAAAGTGTTTTCGTCGTTTCTCTAGAAAATCTTAAGAACACTTTGACCTTTTAAAATATGTTCCGTAGCCCCTCATCCGCAATCCTAGTGGATAGGACTGGGGTAACATTTTGAATCTTACAAGGAAACCCAACTTTTATTGCGGGTTTGGATTGTCTAAAAAAAAATACGTAATCTGTATTCAACAAAATATCAAATTATTTATACTTTATATGCAATTATAAAACTTTTGACAAAGTTACGTATATTTTCCTAAAAATATCCAAATTTGCAATTAAAGATGCAGGTTTTCATTTGAAATTTAAAAAATTATAGCTCCACCCACTAGGAGTGGAGATGAGATGCTAAGAGATGGCATCATGGAAAAGGCCTAAGTGGAACAACATTCGTTAGGGGCGATATTAGGATAAAACTATTTTCTCTAACGCATTTTCATCTCTATCAAATGATTCAAAAGTACCTTCTAATTTATTATTCGTGTCTTGCACAATTTAAAATAACACAGCACAGGAGAGAAGTTGGAGCAAGAGCAAAAGTGTTGCGGTGATGACACTCCCTAAAAATTGAAATCAAACTTCAATTAGCGTTCTGTTTCTTTTTTGATCTGTGATTACGTCATAGAACTGCATGCTTTTCTCTAGCTACACTCTTAGATACATCCCGAACGCACCTAGAAATAGATATTTCTCCGATAAGTAGCTTGCTGGTCTCCCATAAACTAATTTGAATGGAGAAGACATGATATTTTTTTTACGACTATTAATATTTATTTGATATCATACTATGTAAGTACTTGCCTTAAATTTACAGGCTTCTGCCCCGGCGCATCCACCAAATATTACAGGTAGGGGCACGCCCGCTTAGTATAATAATATTAATACATAGAATATTAGTAAACGTTGAGTATATACTTATTACTGGGAGAGATCTCAACCGATAAGACAAGCCACACCAAATTTATTTATTAATTTAGTACACTGAAAAAAGTAGATGTAAAATTATAAACTTTTCCATAGGTACTTAAGCATTCAACAACTTCAAACAATTTAGTAGTTTTAGATGCATACATATGCAATCTACTTACTACCTGCACTAAAATGTAAAACACAAATTATTTTGAGTTTCCACAACCCTGTTATATTTAATTTGCAAGAAGAGTAGTAACACTCACTACTTTTTCATGGTGTATGTGTAATTGTACATCAAATACTTCATATTACATACGTGAATGCGACTAGAATTTACATCCACAAGTCATTACAAGAAAAAACAAAAAAAAACGTGAATACAAACATTCTGCACTTGTTTAGAAACATAAGCTTTTAAACAAGTGCGGTGACTTATTAGGTATATCCTCTAGAATCGTGGTGTGCAACGGCCATTATAATAAAGTTATATTCTGAACCCAGTACTTTGTATTACTACGTTATATTATTACAAGCGCTCTTGTGCTTATTAAATAAACTGATTTCCTTTATAACATTACATAATGTTTAATTGCAATATTTGTGCTATTACAAATAGTTGTGTACATTGTGAATATATAATAACTGTATCTACTTTTTCCCATTTGCACCAATACTTTAATTTTAGTTGACACTTAAGATGTGATATTGGTTGTATGCATTTAGGTGTCATTTTAAATCGTCATGTTGTACGAGTAACCTTTTGTAATTTTACTTTCCGTACAAGTTAAAAATATTTTTAAGTTTGTAATTTCCTTGTGTATTTACATAAACAAGTTTATATTAGCGGCAGTAGATTTACGTACAAAATCATCAAAATATGTTTTAATTTCGCATTTGATTTTGTAACAACTTATAGAGTAACTACAAATGGAGTTGTGAGTTTCTTGTACTTCTTATAAAATTAAGCCACTTTAGGTAATTTGCACGTATCTGCGTGGCCACAAATGGTCTTGCACATACTACTTTTTTCAGTGTGGATGCCCCTTTCGGAGAATCTCCGCTACTGAGTCCGTTTTGACTAAAAAGTTAATTATTATACAGCCCAGCGCTATCCTTACTAATGATGTCCAGCTTGTGACACTATTAACACGTGACGTTCACAGCAATAAGATAAAGTATCCAGCATGCCCAAAACCGGGTTTCAGTACCTGAAAGTTTGTAGAACAATGTGGAATAGGTCAGTGTGGTAACAACAAAATGCTTAACCATAATAAAAAGAAAGAATTAAAATTACAAAAATTACGGAATTATTTTCATTTTCTAGTTGAAATTCTTCGTATACCGAAACTCTAAAAGCGCTTTTTGACGTTTTGCACATCGTAAACAGTTATTCAAGAGTAAATCCATAAAGGTTTGGTCTTTAAACGTTGTTGATGTTCTACTAACGAGTGTTTGTAAAATTAAAGTTCGAATTAGATTTTTCCATTACTGAACATGACCTCAAATAGCCGACGCTTTTCAGTGTAAATTTCTAGATTTTTTTGTGTACTTCGAACACAAATATGTCATAATGCACATCTATTTATGTTAAAATATTCGGAAAAAATATAGTAATAGTGTACAAAGCTTCAAAATTGTAGTTCAAGTCACCTCTGCACTATGTATGTATGTATATAAATAGAAGGGTGATGTGACACTGCGACCCAAAACATCTGTTGTGTCCCCTATCCTTGCTGCTTTACAGCTGTCCTTCCAATCCTATTCCTTTCGGAAGGTGTAGGATATCAGAGGGCCCCTAGGTAAGTCACCCTCTTCGATTTCACATGTTCCCATGTGCAACGCCCTAGGGTTGCACAGTGCTACGCAGTTTGAGAGGAGATGGATGGGTGTTTCATCCTGTTTCTCACAAAACCTACATTCAGATTCCGTTTCCAATCCAAGCTTACTCAGGCGTCCTTTCAGTCTACAATGGCCTGAAAGTATTCCTGTTAACATACGAACATTGTTCTTACTCAGGTTGATTCATTCTGTAAACCTCTTCTGGTTATAAGCTCCCAGAAGAATTTTCTTTGCCTCATTTCCTGGAGATTTTCCCAGTAACTGGATTTTCTCTGTTCCATTTCCATTTTCAGTTTCTTTAGTATTGGACTGCTACGTAACCCGCAAAAGGGTTCAGGCCCTACAAAAGGTATTCCAGCCCCTTTTCTTGCGAGATTATCCGTTATTTCGTTTCCTTCCATTCCTGTGTGACCCGGAACCCACAGGAGGGTTACTTTATTCCTTTTGCCTAGATCATTTAATTTCCCTAGGCTTTCCCAGACCATCTTGGAACTGATTTCATATGAGCTCAGCGCCTTGGTGGCTGCTTGACTATCAGACATGATGATAATCTCCTGCTTCCGATAATTTCTATCAATATTGAACAGAACACATCTTTCAATAGCGTGTATTTCCGCCTGAAATATACTTGGATATTTTCTCAAGCTTTCGAAATATGTGGTTTTAGGCCCATATATTCCTATTCCAGTTCCCTCTGGCGTTTTGAAGCCATCAGTGTACCATTTGATGGCATTTCTATTCAAGTTATTATGGTGTTATGATCCCACTCGCTCCTGTTACTGAGCTTTGTGACGAATTCCTTCACAAAGCTGAATTTTTTTAACATATCATTCCGGGGCATGTCGCAGGTTTGATCACCGTCAGGAGATTGAGGCCTATACCTTATCGTTCCTTCCTTGACCATTCTGAGTGTGGTTCTTTTTGCCACGCCCTCTACTACAATATGGAGGGGTAAGATCCAGTACTACTTCGATAGCTGCTGTTGGGCAGGTTCTCATATCCCCCGTTATGTATACACATGCTAATCTTTGCACTTTGGAGAGGTTAATTCTCGCGGTGGCCAGTTCTTTTGCTCCAAGCTACTAATGCATAAGTGATGATCGGTCTCACTATCGGTGTATACATCCAAAGCAGTATTTTTGGGTTGCATCCCCAATTTTTCCCTGCAAAGTTTCTGCGCACCATCAGAGCTCTTTTGGCCTTGTTGGTTACTTCAAGTTCATGTTTGTTCCATAGAAGTTTGTTGTTTAGGGTAAGGCCTAGATATTTAAGCTCCGTTCTCCAATCTATATTTTGCCCATCCACTTTTATGGTTTTAAGGTTGGATTTTCTTTTTCTAGTAAATTCTACTAAGGTAGTCTTAGTGGGGTTAATATTGAGTCCCACCGATTGGCACCATCTTCTCGTGAAGTTCAATCGTCTTTGAACTATGTCACAGAGGGTATTCTCAAATTCGCCTCTTGCGTATATGACAATATCATTAGCATACCCTTGACAAGGTATGACTAGATCCGTCAGCCCGCATAAGAGTTTGTCTACTATTAGGCTCCACATAAGTGGGGATGAAACTCCCCCCTGTGGGCATCCTCTGGTCGTACTAACCGAGATGGTCTTATGTCCCACGTCCGCCTCCGCCGACCTGGTAGACAGTAGTTGCGACATCCATCTAGCACCCTATCTACCCCCCTATTAATTAATGCCTTTTTGACAGACTCGTGTGAGGTGCGGTCAAAAGCGCCCTCTATATCTAGAAAGGCACACACTGCGGTTTCTTTATTCGTCAGTGCATCTTGGATTCGATCCGTCAGCTCCACTAATTCAGTCTCAGTGGATTTGCCCGTTTGATAGGCGTGCTGACAGGGGTGTAACGGCACCCGCTCCAAGATGGCTGTTCTGATATAATTATCTACAGCTTTTTCCACCGTTTTCAAAAAGAATGATGTAAGGCTGATAGGTCTGTGGGATTTAAGGTATATATATGCATATGTATTCTTATATTAAGCCGCTACAACCAAAGAAAAAAATAAATCAAATTACATACATACATACACCTCTGCACTAGAGTAACGTGTCTAAATTTTTGGATTTTTGGATATATTTATGGATTATATTCTTATCTCTGCTTTTCACGAGTTGAATATTTCCTATTTATTTCGTTTCAGTAGCTACAAAAATGTTAATGCATGTTTTCGCTTCATCACCACAAATCTGCTTGATACGTTTTTCCTTTTTGGTCTGCAGGCGAAACACAGCATTGTATAAATTCAAACATGCTAAACTGTATGATATGTTACCACTACGATGTACCGTTAAAAAACCCTATACATCTCTTCTGTGCATACCACTTGTTTGCATTACTCGGTCAGTTTACAGATCACATTTGTTAGATGAATGCCACTATCATAACATTAAATACAAATATTGCATATTATTACTAACATTAAAATATTATTAAAAGTTTAGCAACATTACCTACTCTAAACACATGCAATGAAAAAAATTCTTACATAGTCATTTGACTTTATATTATAGGAATTAATTTAGGTGTTTTCGCACGTGATATTTTCGGAGTTATATACAGTATCACCTCTTTAATCCGAACATGCCTTAATCCGAATCTCACAGATATTTGAAATTATAGTCCGAATAACGTCTCTTTAAACATCGAAGTAATTTCTAGTAGATCGTTGACTGTTACTTGCATGTTCAGTTCGCAAAATGACTTCTAAAAGAAAACACTTTACTTTGTCGATAAAAGAAGAACTGAGGTTATTAACTATTTAAATGCGGCTCATACTGGCTACTGCTTTATCATTAAAGTACCAGGTGAGAAAATCAACGATTTGCGACGTCAAAGAGAACAAAAAAAAAAATTTATCATATGGTGCCACATCCAGTTCTTTTTCCAATAAGCGTAAAACGCTAAAAGTGAGTGCATACCCCGACGTCGATAAAGCGGTTTGTACCTGGTTTATCTAGGAAAGATCTAGAGGCATGAACCAAAATGAATCACTTATATCTATGTATGTAAAACTTAAATTATTCTATGTGTCCCAATATCGGTAGAAATTTTAATTTGGGCTTTAAACTCTATTATGACCAAACTCACAACAGTGATAATGTCAAAGCTAGTTCCGGATGGCTTGATAAATTGAAACAGAATATGGAATTCGACAATTGTCAATTACGGGAGACAAAATATCTAGTGATGAGGCAGCTGTAGAGCCATTTAAATTTTTTCTTCGAAATAAAATCAAGGAAATGCAGTTGTGTCATGACCAAATTTACAATGCAGACGAAAGCAGACTTTTCTATAAATTACTTTCTCAAAAAACACTTGCTAACCAAGCGGAAGCATCAGCTCCAGGCGGAAAAATGAGTAAGCAGCGAATTACATTTATGCCTTGGTCTAGTGTTTTTGGAACGCATAAAATGAGATTGTTAGTTCTGGGTAAATCTCAAATACCAAGAGCTTTTGGAAATGAAGCACTACCAGTGATGTACCAAGGATAGAAAAAGACCTGGGTTATCAAAGGATGTTTCAGAATTGGTTCTATGAAGATTTTGTTCCGACGGTTCGAAAAAGAATTCCACAGCTGAATTTACACGCAAAAGCACTGTTAATATTAGACAACGCACCAGGGCACCTAGAAGATTTATGTTCAGGTGATAAAAAAAAATCGTGTGATGTTTTTTGCCGCCAAATGTAACACCGCTAGTGCAACCAATGAACCAAAATGTGATCAAGCAATCAAGTTGCATTATAGAAAAGAACTTTTAAAACGGATTGTTTCTTCTGAAGAAGTAGATCTTTCTGCAGAACTTTAAAAAGTTAACCTAAAAGATGTTGTAATAAGATTAGCAAGAGCCTGGGAAAATGTAAGCCCAGAACTTGGAGTAAACTTCTAATGCCAATAATCTTCCACTGCCTCAATGGAAGAATAAAATGGAGTTACAGGGTACAGAGAAACAAATAGAGGAAGTTATCGCGCCCATGAATCACATTTCTGGCAATGTAACTAGACAAGAAATTGTTGACTGAGCCGTCAGACAAGGGAGATCTGGATCTATGAATGGTATGGATATTTTGGAGCATGTTCAAGATGATCGAGCTCTGATGAAGAAGAAACGATACCAAGATCTGTAAAGCACACAGAAGCCGTCAAATGTTTTAAAACGTGTTTGAAGTGGGCTTAGAAAAATACTAAATCAGAAGTTAAAGTTTGACCTATATTTTCCCGCATTATTAGCACATGCTGCTTCCACATTTGCTATCTGCTTGTAAAATTTGCAAAATCTGAAATAATTACACTTGTTTGTTTGAAATTACGATATATTTCCATAGCAAAATCCAAAAACCGCTAAAACTAAATATCTAGCAGTATATAAGTACGACTACTGTGGAGCATTGTCTACTAGTATGCTTTATGTTAACATTGGTTTTATTTTTTTCAGTTACTTATCGTTATTACAACCAATCTTTAAGTTTATCAACTTCTATCAATGCACTTAAATAAATCACTCAATGTTATTTCTATTTAAGTAGCAATATGATAGATTACATAAACATACGTATCTTAGCAATTTCGAGAGGTCACTGAATCCCCTTTGTCTCAATTAACTTGTTTGTTGTTAATATATAGTCACATAAATGTAATAGATGTATCCTATACAAATAAATAAGTAAGTGTTTTTAAAATATTTGATGGAGAAATGGTTCATTGACCGGCGTCCTCAAGTTCAAAATTGAACTAAAATTTAAATTCGATTACACCGGAGATCGAATTTCTTCATTCCTTCCCCTTTTATACGTGATATATGCTCGTAAAACCGCAGATTGCTTCATCGTTGATTCTGTGTTCCTGTCAGTGCTGGGTTTCTATAGATAGAGCCCGTACAGCTTCCAGATGTCACCGTCAGTTGATAGACGGCGAAAATTGAAGTTCCCAATAGAGAATGTATAACACTTGTATACCTACTGTAGAAAGTTCGGTCTCTCTCCAAAAAGGGTTTAAAAGGATGCTTTATATTTGCCATTTCGAATGTGGAATTTTGTCAGGACGACTTTATTCTTGCACGTTGCGATTAAGCAATAGATTTTTTTAATGAAATATTCAATGTATAACTTAATGTTTTTTTATATTTCTACAGGGATATATCACCCTATTAGCCTGTCTCAATAGAATAACAATTACAAATGCTACCTATCATACACCTTAATAAGGAAGATGAATAATCATATGAAACATAGGCGTAATTTATGCTGCATAAATTATTCCTGCAGGTAAACCAGTTATATTAGATTTATAATTTAAATTTCAATAATTCGGAAGAGATTTTACGCTAATGTATTTGAAAATATAACACTGAACAAGCACTAGTATACCCACAAGCTTACGAGTTATTTTAAAAATGTTCACTTTTATTATTATAAAGGCAAAAACAAAATGAAATAGGGAATACCAAAATAGTTATTGGGAGCCCAACGTGCCAAAGGCGATAGCAAAAGTTGAAGAATAATTCGTGAATCACGAAAGTTTTATATAGGTAGCGTGCAATTTAGTTTATTGTCATAAAAAGTAAAGAAACAAAGTACTCATCTTTGCCTGAATTGTAAAAACAAAAAAGCAAATATCGATATTCGGATTAACTCGTATGCATATATCCAATAAATTTTACTCTATGGTAGAGGAGTTCGATTTATCTAGTGATAGAGTGCGGACGTGTCTTTCTATAGTGCTAGTGTATTGGTATTTTTCGGGCAAAATACTATGTTTTCTCGGGCGGATTTTGATCCACCCGATCCTGGGGACGATCGAGATGTTGGGGCGGGGATTAGAATTGCATTAGAAGCGTTACATAATTCAGAATTGGGTAGGGAAACAAATTCTATGGAATATGAAGATACAACGAAGGAATCGCACGGCTCAACAAAACAACGGAGTGAAAAAGTGTTACTTGAAAAAAACTTAAGAGAAAACGTTGCTAAGCAGAAACATATCATAAGTTCGACCAAGGAAAATCAAGAAAAATTAAATAAATCTGTCAAGGAATCAAAGATTATTAATAAATATGAAACAACAGATTCGGGTCCATTTCATGTATATTTAGAGGGAAATGAAAATGTAGGTAATTTACATCCAATGGCTATCGGAAAAATACTTTCCGTAAATCACAAAGAAATCAATAAAAATATTAAATCGATTTCTAAATCAGGTAAGAATAGAATTAAAGTAACTTTAAGCAGCCCGGGATCAGCTAATTACCTGTTAGAGTCGCGAATTTTACAAGAAAAAGGTATTTCGGCTTACATTCCCCAATTTATGGTCCGAAGGATTGGTGTAATTAAACATGTAGATGTTAACCTGTCAGAGGATGAGCTGATTAACCTTATTTCTCCTATGTTTAATGATTATTTCAAAGTTTTATCAGTTAAACGGTTTACAAAAAAAATTCAAAACGGCGACACAACCCAATATAATCCAACAGGTACTATTATGGTATCATTTAAAGGGCAAAAATTGCCTACGCACGTTTCGATCTGCAAAGTCTTGTGTAGTGTTGAACCTTATGTTCAGAGAGTTGTTCAATGTTTTAATTGTTTGCGATATGGCCATGTTAGTAAGCAATGTAAATCTAAAGTAAGATGTAATAGATGTGGTGACAATCATCATTGCGACTCATGTCAGGTCCTCAAACCTATTGAATGTATTTTTTGTAAAGGTGCGCATATTGCGACAGATCACAAACAATGCTCTGAATATAAAAAACAAAAAAATATTAAAGTTATAATGGCGAGAGAAAATATATCATATAGGGACGCCAAAAACAAACAAGAACAGTCTTTTGCTAATGTAGTGGCCGAGTCAAGTGTGGCTTCATCACACTCTGCAAATTTTCCTTCTCTTTATGAAAACAAATCAAAACGTAAACGTCCAATGAATATATCTAATAATTTTAACTTTAACGAATATCGGGATGTCATAGCGACGCCGGCGGATGCTAGTGGAAATGGGGTATGTTTAAACAATAAAAATAATCCGGTATTTTATGATAAAGAAAAAAACATTTTGCTTTCGAATAAAATAGTTTCTGATGTGTTGCAAATATTAAATTCAAATATTAATAAAAATGTGAGTTTGGAATTAGTTATAAAAGAACAAATAGAATCTATTTTAAAAACATAAAATGGACAGTATAGGCATAATTCAATGGAATGCACGTTCAATAATTTCAAACAAAGGCAGCTTAGAGCGTTACATTTTTGAGGAAAAGATAAAAATATGTCTAATCAGTGAAACTTGGTTAAAAGCCTCAAATCATATTAATTTTGCTTCATATAATATTTTCCGTCAAGATCGGGAAGACGGATACGGAGGGGTATGCATTTTAGTACATAAATCTATACAATATGATCAAGATTTTGATTTCTATGAAATTGAGAATGTAATGTGCGTATCAATAGCACTATTTTTAAATCAAAGTACTCCTATTTATTTTTACTCAATTTATGTTAAACCAAATTGCAATATATCACATCGAGATTGGTGTTCTTTTTTTCAAAGTATTAAGAAACCCTGTATTATAGGGGGCGACTTTAACGCTCATCACTTAGGGTGGGGTAACAGTTTTTCCGATGTAAGAGGGGAGAATTTATTAAATGCGATCGAGGATAATGATTTGATTATCCTTAACGACGGCTCACATACCTTAGTACCGCGTCCAGGCCAAGCTTACTCTGCTATAGATATTACTTTGTGCAGTCCAAATTTAGCGACTTCTATTGTATGGAAAACGGTTGATGATTCACTAGGTTCAGATCATTTGGTGATTCTCATAAAATTAACAATGAACATTAGTAAGTCATATTTTGCGCCTATTAATAAGTTAAACTTAAATAAGGCTAATTGGGAAATATTTGAGAATTTAATGCAAAATTATACTTTGTATAGTATCCATCAACAAGATTTTTCATATAGTACTTTTATTGAGAATTTGAATAAGGCAATTAAAGATGCTATCCCAAAATACAATAGTAAAAATAAAATCTCAACTTTTAAAAAGCAGTGGTGGAACAATGACTGTTACGTAGCTATTACCAATCGTAAAACAGCGTTAGCTGAATATTACAAAAATCCTTCTTTGGCAAATTATAACATCTATAAACAAAAAGCAGCTATTGCTAAAAGAGTGATTTTGAATAGTAAGCGTACATCATGGGCCTCTTTCTGCTCTCAATTAACTAAAGATAGACCCATTAAGGAAATTTGGTCTGAGATTAAAAAAATTAAATTTGGTGTAAAAGGTAATAGTCAACCGTTGGTGCATGGCGAATGGTGTAGTTTGTTTTTAAATAGATTAGCTCCTCCAATGGTGTATGAATCTCAATCTTCTGCTCAATTTAATATATCCTTCGATCAATTTTTTAATACTCCTTTTCATATAAATGAATTAATGACAATTTTGGAAACAGTAAATGAAAAATCCTCCCCTGGTCTAGATGAAATACACTATATTATGTTAAAACGACTTCCGATGGTAGCTAAAGAATATCTTTTAAAAATTTTCAACAATATTTTTACAAATGAAATTATTCCTACACAGTGGAAAGAGTATAAAGTTGTTCCAATTCTGAAACCTAATAAGGATCCTTGTATTGATTCCTCTTATCGACCGATAGCTATGAGTTCTTGTGTGTTGAAAGTGTTCGAAAAGCTTCTGAAGAATAGATTAGAATATTGGCTGGAAAAAATTGCAAGATCCCTAAATCACAATTTGGCTTTAGAAAAAATTATTGCACTCTTGATGCTATTGCCCATTTAGTAGCAGATATTCAGTTATCCTTTACGAACAATCTGTCAGTTACAGCTGCATTTGTAGATGTAAAGGGTGCTTATGATTCTGTCAATTTGAATATTTTAGAAAGTTGTTTCGCAAAGATAGGCTTACCGCAAAAATTATCTGCAATAATTTTCAAGTTATATTCTGATCGTAAAATATTCCTGCATGTGAATGACATGGTATATGGTCCGCAAATGACTAGTCTAGGAATTCCACAAGGAGGTATCCTGAGTCCGCTTTTATACAGTATTTATGTATATGATCTAGAAAGTTGTATGGATAAAAACATTAATATAATACAATACGCGGATGACATTTGTATTTACGCTACAAGCAAGTCGGTTGATGACACGTATTTTTATTTGAATATTGGTTTTAAACATCTAATTTCCTATCTGGCCAATAAAGGATTATATGTATCTGCTGAAAAAACTAACACTATGACTTTCTCCAGATCTAGACATCAATATCCCACACAAATCACTCTTGCAAATATTTCATTAACGCACACAAAAGAACACAAATTTTTGGGAATTATCCTGGATAATAAGCTCCTCTGGCATAAACACGTCAATTACCTGGTAGGGAGAGCTGAAAAATCATTGAATATTCTTAGAATGATTTCAAACACTAAATGGTCTGCTGATCCTTCTATTTGCCTCTTATTTTATAGGGCAACTATCAGAGCAATATTTGATTATTGCTCACCTGTTTACGCAAACGCTAGTGACACCATCCTGAGAAAGCTTGACATTGTTCAGCATAAATGCCTTCGCAGATGTGTGGGATATTTGAGGAGTACTCCCATCAATGTATTACTCGCAGAGACGTGCGAACTACCTTTACGCTTAAGAAGAAATATGCTGGGCGCTAACTATCTGGTAAAATGTTCATCTAGAAGAGACGACACATTAAATAAAATTTATAATCTTTTTCTTCAAGATCTCACTGCAAAATATTGGATTAATAGAAAATCACCCATATTAGTTGCTAGTTACCACCTTGTAGATTCTTTAAAACTTCTTCCAAACATCAGCAAATGTAACATTTTTGATATATCGTTCAAGTTTCTTTGTGTTCCTATAAAAGGATTGCATTATGATACACTTATATCATCTAATTCTTTATCAATCAACGAGAAATTTGAAACTTTAATTCAAGAGAAATGGAATGGGTCTTATATCATATACACAGATGGATCAAACATACAGGATTGTTTTGGATGCGCATTTTACGATCCTCAAAAAAACTTTAAACAATGTTTTAAACTAAAAAGTACAACATCCATATATTCCTCAGAGCTCATTGCTATACATGAAGCCTTGAAATATTTAATATTGATACGTGTGAATCAACCTATCTTAATAGTCACAGATAGTAAATGCGCCACAGATGCAATAAGTCAAATTAAAATCAGTTCAAGGATCAATCCAATAATCATTTCCATATATCAAGAAGCTAATCATTTTGACCTTCCAATTGAAATTTTATGGATTAAAGGGCATTCAAAAGTCACTGGTAACGAAATTGCTGATGAATTTGCAAAAATGGGCTGCATACAGGGGAATCAATTAGATCATATTTTGTCTTTCAAAGATATTTGTAGATCAATTCGCAGAAATATATTTAATGAATTCCAATCATACTTTACGTGTCAGAACACTGGAACATTTTATAAAAATTTACAACCACAAATTTTAAGAAGGCCATGGTTTGCTAACGTAACGTCAAGAAATCTTGTTAAGACCATATGCAGATTACGATGCAATCATGGTATATGTAAAAATTACTTGAAGAAGATCAATTTGAAGGAAGACGATACATGTGAGTGTGGGGAAGTAGAGACTTTAGAGCATCTTATTATGTCATGTCAAAAATATACACATAATCGCAAGGCATTTTTTGAAACTGTTGCATTTAACACAATCAATCCATTCAGCTATCAAACACTTCTTAATTCAAACAAAGTAGAAATCTTTAAAGAAATCTGCAATTTTTTGGTTCGAAGTAGGATTATGATATAGTGAATTTTGGGTATGAATGTGTAATCCTATGTTTAGTACCTCTGTGGGGAATCCTTTAAACCGTGGTTCAGTGTTGTTTTGTGATGGCTTAATGCCCTGATGAACCCCTGGGCGAGAAGCGTGTGTTCCCTCGTTTTTTCCCAAATGAACGAATGAATTTGTGTGATGCTGGACCTGGTAGAAATACCGTATCCATTAATAATAATAATAATAATAACTACTTGTGGTAATTTCTCATTATGCAGACTGATTCATTTGTCGAATTTTGTTTTTCTTCTGAATGTCAAGGGGAAATAGACATGTGCTATAGATACAATTCCCTCAAAAAACTATGACCGCGGCTGGTAAAACGAATTCGTAGCTGTAATTCTAACGTATCCACCTTAAACACAATGAACTATAGTCTCGAAAGATAATACCCTTTACAGTGCCCGACAAAGATGCCGCCACCTTTTCGACGATTTACATTCCCAGAATTAAAATCTTTGTAGTTTTCGCCAAAGAATTTTATATATTAATTCTGATTTTCAATTCTCTTGCTCACGTGGAAATTTTATTACAATATACTATTTTTTAGTATATCATTAAATTTAGTTCCATAGTTTACCTGTGTGCGTTATATTAGTATTTATGTAAACAGTACTTTATCTTTGTAGGTAGTTTTAGTTTAAATAATTTTTATTTCAGTTATAATAGGGTGTATATAACTTATTGTGACAGCAATAAATAAATGCGCAGTCTTTTTTTTTTACTTTTACAAATATCGATGCCAGTTTACTTGTTTAGTTATGTATAATATATATTAGAAGTAAAGTTATTGAAAGTCAAACGCTATACTTGCTTAGTTCTTATTCAATTGAAGAAACAAGCTTTCTATGGAAGAATCCCTAAGGAGAATAAACAATTAGAATTATATACTTTCTGTGAAATGGGTTTATCAAAAGAATTTTGCGTATAATAGGTCTTTTTTCCTTCATGATTGTTAAGTCGAAACATCTTAATTCTTAAAATTTTCAAAAATGTAATTTGATTTGTGCCATAAAGAGCAACAGAAATACAACATTAAGAAAGAATAACTGGACAATTTCTTTAAATAATGTTAAAACTTTTGTCCGAGGTGTATGACATTTTTCCCTATATTCTATGCTCTTTTTTTTAATATAGTTTGCCAGTTATTATCTTATACATCTAGATTACAAAATCCTTACAAAATTAAGTTTAAAAAGTTTTTGTGTTTCAAGTAACGGCTCCAACATATTTATTTCTTCAAATAATAACATAGTTGTTTCTGAATTTCTTAATACGGCAGGGCAATATTTTATACAAAAATTCCAATAAGTGCGATTCGATTTGTGCGGTAATAAAAGGTAATAGAATTAAAACGTTAAGAATGAATAAAGTTTGTTTTCTTAATAAAAGTGACAATTTTTTTCCAAGGTGTATAATTCTTTTTTCATATACGTAAATTCTCAGTTGGCATTTATGTTTAACATTTTATACATCCATATTAAGAAATTCTTATAAAACTAAACTTAAAACAATCTTTTGTGGGAGATGTAAGGGCTTTATAATTCTTCTAATAATTATACAAGAACACATTTCTAAATCACTTTTTAACACGGCACAGCATAGTTACGTAATTAAATGCAGATCATATTTGCGAATTATACCGTCTACACACACGCAGGTAATCCATGACTAAAATAATCAACAAAAGAAAGATACATATATAAGCCGACAATCGCCCCGAAAGCTAATCCCCTTGATGTTATGCGACAAAGCGGCCCCAAGAGATTTATTCGCAAATTTGACTTTATAGTTTCCGGGGAAGAATTCAACGAAAAGTAATTCTTAGCACCTACCCATGCGCAATCGCTGGTAGATTAAAGGAGTTGTATCTTTGCTTGAGGTTCCTTATGGCTTATTTTCCCTATGTCATCTTTTTTTGAGCCGATAGTACATAATATGTATGTAATTGAAAATTAAAAATTCACCAACGCAGCTGCTGTCATTTCGATTACGATTCTAAATATCTTATATTTTGGTTGGGGCAGCAAAAATACTTAACATTTCTCGTTTTTTTTTCTCGCTGATTTACGCTATTTTTGACACAATGAAAATATTTGATAATTTGACATTTCACGGCTACCATGTTTTTAACATTTTGAAGAGTAATATAAAAACTTTTATCAACATGTTATCCATCCATGCTGCTCTAATAAATACACGCAAATATTACGAAAGTTTTAGTTGCGGGAAAAGAAATTCGTTTAGTACCATTCCCCAATATTTCAATACCTGTTGTTTCCTTCAGGGTGCTAGAGACAAAACATAAATATATAAATTTTGAGTGTCGTTTTTGACAAGTTTATTTTTTCTGCACATTCATAGCAAACAAAATTCGACATCTTTACCAAACTTAAACCTAAGCTCTATCTGTAATAACAAGCGAGATCTCCATATTGAGGACCGAGAATGAAGGAGCCTCTATACGTTTATGTACTTGGGTATTTAGATTTGCTTTAAATGAATTGCAAAGTTTGTCATCTTGGGGCCGGTTGTAGACTGGAAGAAAAAGTAACCGAATGACGTGAATCTAAGCGAGTGAAAGAGAAGATATCGGACTACTTTTTATTACCAAGAACCGCGCTCTTGCTGCTCAGACTTTCATCGTTCGGATATTTTTTCTTCGAGTCTATGTACCTACTTACATACCAATCAAGTTCACGGCTAGTTCAGTATGAATTTCGGTCTCACGAAAGAAATGCGTTTACCTACTTAGTTCAAAGTTGGCTGTCCGTTAAAGTTATAGGCAAGCTGACTGGTGCGTAGTAGTCTATCACGTTTCCATAAAACATAACCTGCTTTAGTAACTTAAAAGTGCCGATCTTGTTTAAATTAAATTGTTTTACGGAAATAAACGATTTTTTTTTTCTCAATAAACACGCACGCATCAACCATATCACACGATCCAGATAAATTCACGTTTCCAGTCTGAATTTCTAATATTCCATTACTACATGATATTGGATTAATCATATTCTTATATAAAATCGTTGAAATGCGATATATAAATAACTGCCGTCACTTTGTGTAACAATTTGCGGTAAATATATTTTTCCTTTCTATATAAAAATTTGGATGCAAATTACATATTTAAAAATACGGGGCCAAAATAGCCCTGGTGGAGTGCACAAAATTTTCAGTAAAAATACCAACTCAAAAATAGTCGTTTGGATATATACAGCGATAGTGAGACCAAACATCTCTTATGGGTCTGTAGCTTGGAACAAAAGAATCTGGCCATCACGTGCAAAGATTGTCATGTGTATGTATAATTGGTTCTATAAGAACCTGCTCAACAGCAGCTATCGAGATAACATCAGATCTTACCGCTCTCTACATTATTATGGGAGCGTAGCAAAGAAAACCACACTCAGAATGACGCGAGAATGACTTAAGGACGGAATAATTAGGTGTAGGTAACAATCTCCTGATGATGATTACATCTGAGGTATGCCCCTAGAGAACATGTCAAAAAAATTCAGCTTTGCGAAAGATTTTACCACAAATCTTAACAATAAGAGTAAGGGGAGTTAAGACCCCAAGTTGAAATTGAATAGAAACGGCATGAAATGGCGCACGGATGGTTCGAAAATACCACGAGGGTCTGTGGAATTGGAATATGTAGACCCATAAAGGCTAAAAGTATTTCGAAAGCTTGGAGAAATACCCGAATATCTTCTAGGCGGAAATACACGCAATGGAAGGATGCATCCAGTCCAATGTTGACTAGGCAAATGGAATAAGGTAACCCTTCTTTGGGTTCCGGGATAAAAAAGGGATGGGACACCATTCTTAGGACACGAACTCTTTCACGAGAATGAAATAGACCAGAGAAAAGCTAACTATTAGCAGAATCTCCAGGAAATGAGGTAGGCTACAACTCTTCTGGGAACCTAGAATCACAAAAGATTTGTAGAATACACCAACCACAACATAGGAAGTAGTAACCATAAGTAAGTAAATAAGTAACAACAATATTCATATATTAAGAGGGATCCTTTCAGGCCATAAGTTGTAAGGACATCTGAGTAAGCTTGAAGTAACAAAAGAATCCGATTATAGATTTTGTTGGGAACAGGATGAAACACCCATCCACCTTCTCTCAAATTGCACTGCACTGTGCAACTCAAGAATGTTGCATCTGTTTTAAGTATTAAAGAGACGTTATTAGTTTTATTTATTTCAGTTTATTTTATTTGGAATGGCTATTATAAAATATTGTATTGTTACCACGAAAGCTTCCAAACCTCCTTTATCTGTACTGCTATGATATAGAATGATACTAAGTATGTGTTAGGTGTGTTAATGGTATCTAGACTGTCTATATTTTCTTCACACCAAATTAGTTTAGTAGTCTTAACCGTGAGCTGCTTGGTTAATTATTACAACAATGAAATCATTCTAAAAATGTTAAGGATTCGCTCAGACTATTGTGAATCATTAAATTATAATCTCTCTCCAGGTTGCATTATGTTTGAAAGATCGATAAGAACATTGTTATAATTAAAGAAAAATACTAAATTTTATTCATATTAAATCCTGAATCAAACAAAAATAATTCAAAAAAGAAGTTGTAATTATTGTTTTAATCACAAAACAAATGTATTAAAAACATTCATGGAAAATATAGGTATATTAGTATATGCCGGGTGTTCCATTATTCTCCGTTATTATTTGCCAGATTTGTTACAAAATACAGAGTAGCTTTATTATAGGTACTTTATAAGGATGTTGATATCTTACACCTTTCTATGAATACGGAAAATTCATAAATCTGTTAAGTATGTTGGATGTCAGGTATCTCCTTTGCGCGATATAATAATATAGTTCTATTCTTTCACATTCATGATAACATGAAAGTAGAGAAAAATAATATCAATCAAAAATATATATTTAAGCTATGTGAATGAAACAAAACAATTGCACACTCGATTTCGAAACCAATATGTCTTCTGAATCTTATCGAACGCGTGGATAGTCCACTATAAGAGTCTAAAATGGCTACGAAAGAAAATACATTCAGTGGTTCCTCAATTTATCAATGCTCGAAGTTAACTGTAGTTGGTACAATATTATGCTACGATAAGTTTTTCTGATATTGATTCACCTGTGAATAGCCAACACATACGCAAGCATATTTATAAATACGTAGGTACATATCCGGCTATAAATGTCACAAAGGATTAATATATTGATTTGCAGCTGGGCTATTGGATACCTACTATGTTTAAATTAAGTGCACGTATGCAGCTACCTATAATTCATATATAGATATGTATAAATAAGTAGCAAATTCTTGACTTCAAATGACCTATTAAACTGATGGATACTGTTCATAGTGCATCGAGTAACGATAGTTAAAAATACTGATAGTTGGTATTATGATATGAGCTAGTACGATAACGATATGATTGCAAATTAGTAGTCCAGTAAACATATACTTATTTTTGATATACAGATGTCGAACAAACAACTTGGTAATTTGAATTCTTAAAGTGCAAATAATTCAGCACACTATAAATAATTAATTTATGTATTTGTTGTATTAGTTAATAAATAAGGATTTCTGAAATGTAAACATAATACGTTTAATTTTATCTCGAAATTGTTCAAAATAGGTCAGAAAATAAAAGAAGCTTACCTATATTTAATAAAAATTCAAAGCAGGTACTGTGTATTGAGTTGGGAGTAACTGATTAACGGTAGGTGCAAAGAGTTGTGTACTTTTCACAGAATTAATTTAAAAAATACATAAAAGTGGAGAAGGTGTTATATATTTTATGTAAAGATAACGAACATTGTTTACCCAGGTGAAACACATGCTTTACTTTTTGGATGTCAAAGCTTTTTCTAAAACAAAAATGGTTTTATGTTAGGTAAGGAAGGCGTTATTGCTTATATTTAAAAACGTCTACGTTGATTATTTTGAATTCAAGAAAGTTCGAGGGGTATTTATTGTTTCTATTTATATTAGGTACATTTATTTGGTGTTTGGCTGCGGGAAGCTAAAATTTCACTTTTGAGGTTGACCTAACAAATTTCTAAATTTCACATTTCGCCCTTTACAAGGTGTTTCGCTGGAAGGAAATTCCTCTATAACTCTTGAACAATAAGTTAGAATTTTTTTTTTTAATTGTTATAGGATTACGATTTTTCTATAACGTATTGCTATGGATAGGCATCCCGTTTCTCGCGAGTGTATTTTAAGTTGCATAGATTTTGTCTTGTTTACTCCGTTCAGTTACTTCCGTTTACCGAAAATTTTTCACAAATTTAGTGTTAGTTTGTATAAATTTAGTTAAAGAGTTTATTATTTGATTTAATGTATTCAGTGTTAAGGTTTTTTAAATTAATTCCATTCATTTTTGTGTCTAGCGTTTGCTAGTTTTGTTTTATGCTTATTGTACTAGATTTTGTCGGTGAATTGTGCGTTTGCGTTGTATGTCGTTGTGTAACGACGGCGTTGTTGAGTTTTGTCAGGCAGTTCCTTAGTCGACTGTTAACGTGAGTAGACGTATTTTTGTATATTATTGATACCATTTTGTAATTCATTTTGATATTCTAAATATTCGCATAAATTGAATTTTATATAGCCAATCAAGGAATTCATTTTGTAATCATTGTTAATATATTGTGTGCACACTATAGATATAAGATCATTAATTATTTTTGTGCAGGAAGATACATTTTTTAGTTTTAATTCTCTCATTATAGTTTAAAGAGTTAATTTTTCCGTTTTTTTTTTTGGTGATTCATTTTTATTTTATCAATCACTTCGGTTTGGGTGAATAGAAGCATTGTGCTTGCATTTTAGTTTATTTGTCGTAATTTTCTAGAAATTGTCCACGCTTAATTTAGTTTATTTTAATTTGTTGAAACCACGTGGATTTAATTTGTAATATTTAGGATTATCTTCCTGAATAAACTAAACTTTTGCTTTGTATAGGAAATAGCACTGTCCTATTGTAATTTAGAATCAAGTGCAGTTTTTAATTTAGGGCAGAACCTTCAGTTCACAGTTTTTTTTCTGCACTATCTGTAATTAAACCCATTTTGGAAAATAAATTTGTTTGTTAATTATCTACGTTGGGTTAAAAAAAATTACGAGTAATTACGAAAGTCTGATTTCTTGCATTCACAATTTACTTTTCGTGGTTAGATTCAAGTTTTAATTTGCGAGGGTAACTCTGAAGTTAGTAGTTCTTTTGCGCCCTTTTAAATTTTTTTCCGTTGAGCTAGCTAAAATTTAATTTTCTTTTTCCTTGTTAATTTCATTTTGCAATTTCATTTAATTCAAACAGTACACAGCAGTATATAAAAGAAAAAAACTTGGGGCTATTTCTAAAGGTGGTCTACTGGCTTTATGTTATGGTAGTATGTCCAACCACAACCTATGTTGCTATAGGTTGGTGGTAGAAAGCGCAACAAGCTAGAGCCATAGCAAGACTTACATCCCTATAAAGCACTGTAACCACACTTTCGTCATTAACGTTGGAAACCTTTCTGGATTTATCAATTTTGCACATTGTTGTGGAAAGATTAACTATGCTTGACTTTTGGCATATGGGAATGAACCATCTCATACTCATATCTGTGTGGTCAACATCATGCATGAAAATGCAACGAAAAAAAAAAAAAAAAACGGACGCAGGCAAATATCTGCTGGTTTACGAACGCACGAAAACAGAACATGGTGTGGGCGCAGTTAGTGTTAAAATGTTATAACCATGGCCAACATACAACCACTTTTCGGGTTGGAATCTAGGCAAGGTGACTATGTGTGCGAGGGAGAATTTGAATAAAAATGTCAGACACAAATCAATAAAAATTTTCAATGACAGTTGATGCTGAAGACACCAGAGGCGCGTAAATGCAACTCCAAATCGATCTGTCATGGTTTAGTCTATGTCTATACAGAGGAATGTATTTCACCTAATCATGTCAGAACTAAAGAACTACTTGTACTTGACCGGCAAAAAGGTCAAAGAAATTGTTTCTCTCCTTACACAGTACTGATGATTAAGAAAGCACCTACTTAGAATCGGGTTCTTGGATGAAACCGGCTGGCGGATTATGTTTGGAAGATGAAGAGGCAATGGAGCACATGATCTAAGTTTTCCGTATAATATAGTGTGTGAGATACTATGTTACGAAGTTAGTTACGAAGAAATTCGATCCATATTACAGCCTCCTCGATGACGCATGCACCAGCTGCGCCGGCTTAGGGAAGATTTATATTTATAACAATATATGCATAATAATCCAAATTTTGAAACTCGGTATGATAGATGTATGTGAATTTTACAAATTTTACGAATTTTATAATCTGCAAAAAAATATTTTTTCAAAAATTGACTTCTGCGTTCAATGCGTGTTTCTGAAAGAATTTTGTTTAAAGCTTAGGTCTCTGTTGCTAGTCAAAATAAAAACAGGCACTTGCTTTTTTTTCCAGGACGTTAACAATCACTTTTAAGACTTATTACTATTATTACTATTATAACTTGCATTAAAAAGATAATATCCAGATATTTTAATTGGAAGAAAACTGAACTAAATAGAATAAAGAATAGTTATCCTTTAAAAAGATATTTTTTACGAAAATAAAACTTGAACGTTATAATGTTAATAACGTTCAAGTTATTAAGATTAATAACGTTAACTTTAACATGTCAACAGACACTGTTGACTTTGTCAATTGACAAGTATATTGGAAGAAAAAACAAAAAACTTGGATCCGCAGGAATACATAGATTCGTGCACAACAAAATGAAGTAGCAGAAATGAGATAACACAAAAAAAGGTAAACGCGTATATCCGCGGAATATTTATTTGCATAATTTGTAGATGTTATTGGTGAATGACAAATAGAAAGTAAAGTAATCATATTATTTAGATAAATTATTAGTCCAATGCTATCATTACGCTAACGAGAGTGACATCATTTTAAGGGACACACAACAATTTTTCTATGTTTCTTAACAAACCCAGAAAATTGTATTGAATTTATTCCCTATTGAAGAAAAAAAATATTTAATTTGCTTTTACAGGATAGCATATCTATTTCAATGCGCTTTTATTTTCTTATTTAATTGTACCTTTTACATATAAATGCCTTAAAATACTTACGTATGTTTGATTGTACATTAGCGATCTCACTGATAAATTGGAAGCATGCATTAAACTTATTCCTCCCCATTGATCCTTGAAAATAAGTTCTTCAGCTGAAAAGAAAAATGTATTGGTTACTTAGATATACATATGTGCCTATGACTGATTATATAGCGTATATTTTAAAAATACTTGAAAATACTTAATTATTTACACATATGAAATTGACAATTCGATGTACAGGATCGTAAATCGAGTTGTCAACGACACAATTTTATTAAACATAAACACCTTTTTCTTTAATAGTATAATAGTGTAAACAACACTTTTAATTCATTCAAAACAATATAAACATAATTAATCTATACCTTTTAGCAGAGTGTTAACGAATATTTAAATATTGCAAAGTAGTATTTATTCCAATTAAAGTGGCAACGAAGTTCGTTAGCGGAACAGGATTATCTACCTAGAGGTTAGAAATCAGAAGGCAGGTTAGTTAAGAAAATTCTCAGAATCCGTTTTTAATTTTCTTGGAACTCAGTGGGACTTTTCTTGAATTAAAGCATAGTTAGGGACATCGGAAACTTCCAGGAACCAGAGAATAAGATATATCTTCTCTTCAATTTAATTTTGTTAAATTGTTTTAAACTGTAGAAGTATTCAAAAATAAACGAATTATTTATTATTAATTTTTTTTATTTCCGTAAGCTCTTGTATAAAAAAAATGACGTGGGTATTATTTTAAGGATAAAATGTTTTACGGATTTACTATTTTAGGAAAACTTATATAAGCAAGGTTCAGACAATAATCTTGCTTATACGGGCAACCATCGATAACTGAACTCATCTGCTCAAGAGCGCCGTTATCCAGCGGTCTCGTGTTTTTTTTTTCCAAGAAGTGGTAGATCAACTTGATTTTGTACTAGTAACGGATGATTGACAATTAAAACTTTGTTTAAAATGACAATTTAGAAAGGAATTACTTAATGCAAAAATCTACTTCTAATTTAAGTTTTTTTTCCTTTGTTTAAAAAATGTAAGATAACAATAGATGTATTCGTTTCACGTGTCTGGTCAATTAAGTTAATTTTTGGTTTTTCATAACTTTTTATGAAACTGCTGTGTGTTTCATAAGTGACCAAATTCACCTCACTTTACCTCTCTAGTAACCAATTAAAAATCTGGGTGAGTTGATCAGTCCATATGGACTAAGTAGAAAGGTATGAATTTGTCAGTTGTCTGTTTTGCTTATTGTTGCTGGTTCGATTGTTTTAGTTTTTTTTTTTTGGTTTTAGCCGTTTGTTCACTTTAACCAAAGTGAACTAACTGAAATAAATACAACTAATATTTACAATAAAATCATATGTGTGAGTAGTTACAGTTACTGAATTTGTGATTGTCAATTAGTGTGGTGACATTTACAGTTAAATTCTATAATTTTTATCATGAATTGCTTTGGGGTAAACACTTGTTAAATATTAATATCAATGCAATATACATATTTGACAATAGAAAAAAGTGATGCGGCAGTACAGATAAATGTTAACCACGCAGAATCTCTTGTAAAAAAAATTTTGCAGTTCCAAGTAATCTCTGTGGAAAGCTGACATATATTGACAACAGTGAATACCTATTCGAAAATCCAAACTACATTATATAAAAGTTGCGCTTATTTATCTCGAGATACAGCAATACTTCTAAAATTGGGCATCACATTTTTTCAATGAAATTTGAACCTCCATGGAACCTATTCCAGTATATAACCTTGACCACCCTTACTCCTGTAGATGTAACTGAGACAAATCTTCAAATAGTTAAATACGTGCATACTGAATACGAAACATTCTGTCAAAAAAATTGTAAAATAATAATTGCTTAAGTTATTTTTACACGGTGTATTATTTTCATGAATTAGGTTTAAAATAAAGTAATCGCTATCGTTTCAATGTGCTTTTGTTTTATTAATTTTACTGATAAATAAAAGTCCATATCATCTACCTTTACTTCTGAAATCATATTACAGGTAAGACACAAAAAATTCAACCCCATCTATCAGAAACTAATGTGGAGTGATGGATCGGGATTGATGTCATTGCACAGGCATCTTCGGAACGAATAAATTGCGTTTACAACGTTTTCTGAACGATGAGTGGTTTCGGGCGATATTGCGTTATTAAGATAAATAAACCCACCCGTATATTTGTAAACTCTAAAGCCGCTATGTTTCGATATTTGGAAATGGCAATAAAGTAGATACTGAATAACTTAAGCATTTCTAAAACTAAGTACCATAGATTCACATTACAACTTGGTAATGAATATTGATTATTATTGCATTTAAATTTATATTTAGTAGGATCTCGTAATTCTGTTTAACCTCTATTACCATATTTATTATGCAATTTGTGTTCAGTTTACTTTATGTAAATTCAGGTACCCAATTTTGCTGTGCTTAATGGATTTAAAATATGAGCATACCAATTATGCATATACAGAAGAATTATTATATATATAAAATATGTATAAAACGTGATTGTTACTGCTGCAATTTCGGACCGAAGCTGCTGCACTTAAAATTGTATTGTAAATAAAGACATTAAAGTAAATAAATGCCAAAAAGTTAAATATTCGGTGAGAAGAGAATATAACAAGTGAAATAATGTATATATAAAATACAATTTAAGATAGAATAAGCTTATACTATATTAAATAAAGTTATTTAAACATTTAGTGAGGAACAAAAACAAATTATAACAAGATATAATGAACATTTGAGTTACATATTTTGAAGTGGTAATTTATTGTATAAAAGAAGTCCTAAGTAACATATAATAACTGCATACCTTAACAAAGCTGAGATTAAAATAGAATATCTCATAATTTTTTTAAAGATCTTAGGTGGGAGTAATAAAGTAGAAGAAGTTAATTTATTGGTTAAGTAGTAAATTTGAAAGTGAAGTGTTGGGTGAAGAAATTTTACCCCGAAACATTAAAACATTATAAACATCTGCCCTGAACTTAATCTTATGGCAGAGATATGGGGTACATTATTTGATGGTAGAGTATTAGACGTAGTAACTCTCGCCTGGCCTCTATATTAAACCAGTTAGCAGTAATTAATTTATGAGAAATATGTTCAAATCTTCTGATACCGTAAATACACCGAAGTCAGGAGTTGTGAACCTTTTGAATACGATTTTTAGTAAAACTGTCCAAAGCAGAAGGATACATTGCTGTACAATATAAGAATTGATATACAATAAAAATATAAATTCTTTTAGTAGTTTCATTAAGGACATGTTTGTAAGGGTATGATGAGGTATGTTTGGTAAAACCTGCAATGGTGCACTGACTGTACACGGACGTTATAGTACCCTCTATAACGTACGCCTCGCTAGTCTGGTAGCATAAAGCAAATCTAGGCTATGTTATAAGTGCGCTTAGTAAAGCCCAAAGGATTGCCTGTTGGGGAGCCACAGCAGCCATGTCCTCGACGCCGACGGTTGTCCTATGGAGACCATTCTTGGGCTTCCCCCTCTGCAGTTGGTGTTGTGGTCTGAAGCAACCGTAAGGACTTATAGGACTACTACTACTATTATAAGGACTTCTCCGGCAAAGTCGGAGACCACACCAGCATCTTCAACTACATCTAACAGATAGTACTACTGTCCGTGAAGGCAGAAAAGATCTCGTTCGTTTTCAGCTTCTTTGGGGGATACAGCGTGGATGTCTCCAGCAGGAAACTGCAACAACGTACATCCGCAGGCCAAATCGGGGCCTTTCCCGTTGGTTCGTCGATGCCTCAAGAACGCGTACTAGCACAGGCACTGGAATCTGGAGGGACGCAGAGCGGGACGGCGTAGCTTTTAGCCTAAGGGCCTCTCCCACCATTTTCCAGGCCGAAATTATTGTCATCCAGACTTGTGCTGAGGGCATCTCAAACTGCCTACGCAAGAATAGAAGGGTAAAAATCACCTCCGACAGTTAGGCTGCTCTCAAAGCTTTGCAGGCTGTCAGATTTGACTCTGAGTTGGTACTAGAGTGCCACAGAAAACTTAGACAGCTGGCAGAACATTTAAATGTTACATTGAGATGAGCGCCAGGCCCCTCCGGGGCAATGAAATGCGTGACATGTTAGCAAGGGGCACCAACGAGCCGCCGTTTGAGGGTCCAGAACTGACGTGTGGTAGCTCATACGGCAGCATCAAAGCGTTTGTCAGGTCCCAACTTGCTGCTAGGCACTGCTCCTTTTGGAATGGATTCACCGGCGCTAGACACTGTTAAGCTTCAGCCGTATGAGGAAAGACTTCGGAAGCCAGTCTTTATGAGCAGGGACAGATTGAGACTACTCTTGTAAACTGTATATTAACTGGTCACCGCGCGCTAAATAAACACATGTACCGCATGGGACCACTGAACTTGCAGGAAAGGTGGGAGGGCGGAGGAAACTCCTGCTCATCTTCTTGTCAACTGCGGACGGGGGGAGGCACACGCACTTTGGGCTCCATCTGTTGGACGAACCCAGTGTCAGTAAGTTAACTCTCAGCCAGATGCAGTCAGGTTAAAGAAACGAATTTCCTTGTGAAATCATTTAATTTTTTTGCGAAGTTTTCAAGTAATTTCCTAAATTAAGGTGCTTGAAGTTTATTGCTTTTTTAAACGTACACTTCTAATCTTATATAAATACAACTTAAAAATATAATCAATTATCTTTTGGTGTTTTTCTTTTGCATTGTGTTTCAACACTAATATCTTAAACATAAATTCTGAGATATATGGTCCTTGCGTCAAATTGCAGATAATAACTAACATTCTAAAATTGTAATGAACGTTAAGACATAAGCAAACAAACATAAGTTTTTCGTTGGGGTTACACCAATTACACTAGTATATATTCTTTCTTTCTCAGATACATAAAGAGGGAATCTTCTATCTTGTTTTAATTATGAGCCAGAAAGAGTAGCACCAACGAAGAAACATTAAGTTATTTTGTTGAAAACAAAAAAAACGAAAAACTGACACAATCATAATTAATAAATAATTTTTAATTGGCTTTAGTTCAACTTTAAATTAAATCATTTTAGTTATTTTATCGGTCTTTTGTTTAGTTAGTGCGAAAAATTTTCTATTGTTTTTAAGAAACTTATGGGTTACCTACTATGAGATTGTAAGTTTTGAGCATAATTCAAGTTGGTAATTAGTAGTTGTATAATCTTCTTTCTTTCTTATTTTTCGTATATTGTAATGTTATTTTTTTGTTATTGTTTTTAACTTGATATATTCTTCACTTTAAATGTTTTTCTATGAATGATACGGAGTAGAAATAAATTGTTTCAGTTATATTTCATATTCAGTAGGTGTTTATCATTTCAAATTTAATGTGGTATATCTGCTTTACGAATTTACTTAATAATGCAGAATATAAAAATACTTCCGCCAAGTATCAGTAAATTTTACATTTTATTACAATCTTATCTTAAAACCGCCAAGGAAAATACCATAGGACGGTGTCTATCGCAGCCGGTAAAACATATTTAAACTCTTATCATTTCGTATATTCTATAGAGGCAGGCTTATACAATATGTACCGTAAAAAATATACACACATCATCTAAAATTCCGCACTAACAAGTATCGCGATTATATTTTCCCTTGCTGTACATTCATAGTTTAATTATGTTTAACCAAGCTTAAAACAGAAATGTTTGTTATAGCCAAATTTATAGGAATATTTAACGTATTAAATCTAGGAGCCATATAAATTTCCATTGCTTACTGTCTATCGTAGTTTTTTAGCTATATCATGTCAATGTTCTAGAGAAAATTCGCATGTGAACGTCATATCGTTTGTTCTGACACCAACAACTGAACGCGCTTTCAAGCAGTCAGCGTGCGTGTTTCATAACGATTATTCATTGTCAAGCAACAAGTTGATGTAACATGCAAAGGAAATTTAGATAATTTACGGCTGGTATGCCGTACGCCTACCAAACATTAGTTTTGCTGTTTGAGCAGGTTTCATTACAGTTGATGATTTTTGTTGCTATATTTAATAATTTACGTAGCAAGTTTTGGAATTAATAATTATTTCAATTAGGAATACTGGCCTTGCTTTGATTACAATAATCGAACAAATTGTTTACAATCAGATTTATTAATTATGAATTGAGGTATATAATGAGTTTGTTTCCATATTGAGGCTTAACGTTGCACACATGCGGACATGTTACAGCATATAATCGCGGCAATAAGAAGTTTATTAGCTATTGTTTTGGATGTAGATATTAATGCTGAAAAATTTAATCAATATAACATTTTTGGAAATAATTTATACCGTAGTAATTCATTTTATAAAAATATTAAAAGTATAGTTATAAGAGATGCTTGTTAACTTGATAGGCATTGTCACGTATGCAAAGAGAAGTACTTTACGTGCTATATGATGTTGGCATATATTTCAAAGGTAAAATACAGAAACCTTACTAATTAAAAGCATGTGCATATCTGTCTTAATTGTGCATGAACCTTTGTGGTACTCTTCTTCTTTTTAAGTTAGACTTATAGTGCATATGCTATAATAAGAACATGACCCTGTTTTAAACGTAGTAGAACAGTCTCTATGACAACCAGAAGTACTAGTAAAGTAATTGCAGTAGCCAGAAAAAAGTATTTAATGAAATCTGTCTATAATAGAAAGCAAAAAGTTATCCTTAGTACTTATAAGTCAATGGGATAAACATACTAAAGTATGATAAAAATCTTCAGTTGTAGCTAAACTAGAATATTTTATAGAATGGTGCAGTTGCAGTCTGAATTTTACTTAGGCAATCTGTTTTAGGTTTCTAACAGTTTCAGTTAACTGCACAATAGGCAAGATTATATCATATCTACATATGCTTTCTGAACTAAAGATGGCATATAGTGCCCTAAAGAGTGTGTCATTCCAGTGGCATTGGATTTTACTCCAACTCTTTATTTCCATTGCTTCGGATTAAATGCGTAGAAAAATAGATGTGAGTATATTGTATACTACTTTTCCAATCTACTCTGCAAGTTTATTTATATTTGAAGATAATAAATTTTCTCTATGAAAAATTGTTAATATTGTCTGTGTTTCTTATCCGTTCCTCCAAGAATTGGAATTGTGAGTTCGTGGTTGTAGCGGATGAATAATTAAAACAATACCGTATATAATAAGTTGTGTTGAAGTATATAAGGTCAGCTAAGGTGAGGTTAGATTTTTTGGTCGAAAAAAATATTTAGAAAGTCTTACTTAATTGAATAATTAAAAGGCCAATGTAGCAGTCGATAGATGTATAGATGTGGATCGGTGGATGATGTTTTTCGTCAATAACAATTAAAACAGCAACAGAAATACCGGTAAATGTATTTTCTTTTAACTAAATCAAAGAATATTATGCATATTTTACATTTGGAGTAGTTGCCATACGCTTTAAATTAAAATGAAGCACGTTATTAGGGCTACTAGAGCTACTATAGTTACTACTAGAACTACCACAGCAACTAGAGTTATCAGAGATATTAGAGATACTTGAACTGCTAGGGCTATTTGAGCAGTTAGAGCTGTTACAGCTATTAGAGTTACCAGCGCAGATACTAAAGTTACTACAGTTACGAAAACTCCTAGACTTATAGGAGCTCTTACAGCAATGAGGTATCTATACTAAAGCCATTAAAATTAATGGGGTTAGTAGAGCTATTTGAGCTATAGAGCTGCTAAAGTTGTTAGTGCTATCAGAGCTGCTAGAACTAGTAGAGCTATACTCTGAAAAATGATGGTAAATTTACCTCACTGATGTATGAAAAAACATGAAATATAAAGTAAAATTACACCAAAAAGAGGATAAACATCAGATTACCACAAATTAGGTGTAATTTTGCCTGGTAAACCGACTTTGATGGTAAAATACTTCAATAAATGAAGTAATTTTTCCCCACTTGGGGAAATTTGCTTAGTAGCAAGGAAAAATAACATATTTCGTGGAATATTACCCCTTATGTCCGTAAAAATAAAATATGGACAATACAAGTGATATGAAATTCTGATTATATATATTATATATATATGTATCTGTTATTTGATTGGAACACAAAATGTTTAAAAATGTTTTTTTTAAATTATACGTTACATTGGGTGGTTTGATCAAAAATTAAAACCGTTACGAGAATACATTACATAGCTGTCGACTGTACAACGCGCAAGGGTTTGAGATACGCAGTTTGAATACAAGTGCGGCATCTAGACTGATGGCTGTAACGCATAAATGTGAATGGTTCGTTTTTGATTTTGTCGTGTAAATAAAGATTGAGGTAAGTTCATTTTAGATTAACTATGTATTGAGATGATTACCATGTACTTAGCTATGACAGCACATATAAATAATAGACATATACCTGCGTATGGATATGTAAAACGATATACTTGCAACTTAACCTCAATAGGATTTGGCGACATTGTTACTACCAGTTATGGCATATTATGTGTAAAGTCACAGATATTGGTTTATTTGAATGTAAATAAATGAATGTAAAATGTTTAACTTCCGATCTGTTTTATTATTTTCTTTTCACTACATGTTTCGATTCGACAATCGTCATCAGGTAAAAAATGTCAATGATGATGATTATCAATTAAACGAAATAATAAAACAGATTGGAAGGTGAACGTTTTACATTTATTTATTTACATATGGAATATTTACTTAAAGTTTTGGATAGAGATGGCTGCTCCGGATTGGACCTGTTCTTTCGGAACTGGTTCGCTGATCGGAGTTGGTGCACCAAGTTGGTGCATCAAGTTGGTGCACCCGTAAAAGAGCGGGTTTTGCACCAAGTTGGTGCACCCGTAAAAGAGCGGGTTTTGCACCAAGTTGGTGCACCCGTAAAAGAGCGGGTTTTGCACCAGTGCACTCGTTCTAAACCTTAACCTGTCATATAGGTCGTAATGAATCGCTCTCTTTTTACTTCTTCAATGATGTCTAATGAGAAAAGCTGACGACCTTTTTTTTTAGACTTTTTTACAGAACCGACGACCTTTTTTTTTTTAGATATCACACATACTAAAATTTAGAAGAGGACCTGTAGACCTGTAAACCTGATTTCTTGCACCAGCTTCAGAGCCGGAGTCGGAGCTGGTGCACCTGCTCCGCATAAGGAGCAGGTCGTACCATCCCTGACTTTCATATCAAACTTTTAAATTCAGACATAAGAAAATTTTAGTTTTGAAGAAGCAAATTCTTTTTTTTACTTTTGTGAGGTATTTGCAAATATTAAACAAATTAGTGTTTGCCGTTGTTGTACGCTGTTTTCGTTGTTAGTGATAATAATAATTCATGTCTTGGCATCCCCCTAACAGCTTTCGCCAATTACAGGGGGCATCGGCCCAGCTATGAGTTACTAGATGAGTGATGAAGTAAGTAAAGTAAGTAAGCGTCTATTTCGGTTTTAAACTAGGATTTAATAAATTTTCAGGATAATCTGAACTTCAAAAGACGGAAGTGAATACACCTCTGATAATATGTTTAGAAGAAGGGATTAATAAAAATATATTTGTGTTATGTTTTTTTATATTTGCTTTTCTTTTCTAAAAAAAATGTTATGTCGCACTGTTTAATGATCGACAGTTGTCGGTCGACCAATATTACAATATTACAACAAATGATAACAATCCAGAACAAGACAATAAAAATACGTGCAAGCCAAAACTGAAGGTGCCACGACTTTTCAATGCATTTTGTCAATTAAAAATTAATGTGTTAATTTAATGCAACAGATTCTCAGCAACTATTGGTTTTTCTTATAATCTCTTCTGCAATATTTTTACTTTTTAAAACAATGCTTATTCTTGCAGCATATATGAAATTCTTCCAAACCCTCTGTAATCCAACTAATTAATATATCTTTCAGATTTATATATGCACCCTAAAAAAAATGGGGTAAAGTTACCCCAAAAAATAGGAGGCAACTGGTCTACCTCTATTTTTGAGTAAATTTACACCTAAAGGGTATTTTTCACATACTGGTGGAATATTTCTTGAAGGTGGTAAATCTATTTGAAATTATTCTATTCCATTAGGAAATATTACTTTAGAGGTGTAAATTTACCAGGGAAAATTACAGCAATATATATTGTAATACGTATGGTGATATGGCTTATAACAAACTACAAATTGTGTAGGCATTGGTTTATAGAGTCCACTAGCTCTATGTGAGAATATTTGGCAACTGAATCTTATAAAACTCATCTGCAAAATGAAAATAAATTAAGAGTGGACAATTTTAAATAATGAGGCATTGCTTAAATTCATAAGCAGTGGATAACAATTTAATTTTAAAAAAACTTTGTATTCTTTTTTTTGTATCTTTTTTGGTTTACCACTTTTCCTGGCTTCTTTTTTTTTGTAGGTCGCTTCGAGAATGCCGAAATTTGAAATGTGCTAACATCTAGAAAAGCCAAAATAAAAAGTAAAAATTTACCTACATGATTCATAGCACCCAAAACTTAAGAACTCAAAAATTCTAAAACCTCAAAAAACTTCGAACGCTTCCATCACACGTAATAGTCCTAATAGCGCTAGCAGCGCTAACAACTTTAGTAACTCCAGTAGCTCTGGAAGCTCTAATAGCTCTGGTAATTTCAACAGCCCTAGTAGCTCTAATCCCTTTAGCAAATGGTAATTTTAATAGTCTAGTAGTCTTAATAGGGCTAGAAGCTGCTAAAACTAATGGAGCTCATGTATGGAGTAGCTTCATTTGCTCTAGCAGCTCTAATACTGGTAATGAGTAACACTAGTATGAGACAATGCTACCACAATTTGTAGTTTGTTGTAAGCCATATCACCCATACGTATTACAGCAAAATGCAAATTGATTTCTTCCCGTGACGATAATTAACTTTGCTGGATTTCTTGTAGATTTTGTGGAATCAAATTATTAACAAAAGTTGTGGCTGCCTAGAAGACATAATCAGAATATACATGAAAGCAAATAAGCGCCATTAAAAAGAGTTAAAAACGTTGAAGGCAACACAGCTGTCATTAGATAAATGAATAGGAAATAAATTACCAAACAACTATTATTAGAGACATTTATTCCATGCTATTGGTTTCTAGTAAGCTATAAGAAATTTAAGTTACTACAATAAACAACATCTGAGAAAAACGTAGTAAACGCAGTATTTACTGGAACAAGAATGTTCCTGATATTAACTCCACCCCAACGTCTTACATTCTTTTAAGTACCTATCAGCAACATCTTCAAATCTAGAGAGATTGTAGTGAAGGACCTTGGAATTTTGTTTGATTCCAAGCTTATGTTTCTAAGAAATCCAATTTCTGCATCCTCAATGGTTTAAAATTATTTACTTTGTTGTTTGTGCCTGCAGAAACTTTCATAACATTCTATCTTTTATTTTTCTTTCCTCCGAAACAGACATGCATCAATGGTATATTGTTCTTACTACATTTGTTTGAACATCTCTCCAGAATATATATACAGAAAAGGTTTTTAAAGTTTTCCTGATTTAAACTGGATGAGATTTACTCAAAATGTGGCACACTGTACCCAAATAAAATACCTGCTGGTGCGGACAAGAGGGTAGATATCGGCTCCTATTTCCAGTAAGTAGTACGTTAGTTCGGGTACTCTACCATAATTTTCTAAGTAGACAAATCTTCTTTTACTAGATGAAAGGAGTACAGGAGTCGAGCCTTGTAAAAGTTGATGGTGAGCAAGGCACATCCGTCCATTACCTCGATTGCTAGATTGCTCTTCCACTCTCTACTTATAACTACTTAATGAATATTTTCTGCACTCCCAGAGTAAGAACCACGATACTGAGAGGTACTAATGAAGATATGTACTAATAAACTATTAGGTTTCACTTATTTCTTTATTCTAATTAATCAGTCTTCACTTCATCATTAATTAATATTTCTATCAATTGTTAATGTACACACTTGTATTTAATGCTTTTGATTTGCCCGTGAAACTTTTAGATAATAAAGTGTATATGTGTACTATTATCTCAAAAGCTCAATACATCACTTGTTAAATCGTTTGGCTCTCAATATCCACAACATCATTCTTTACTGCACACATTTCAAAGAATAATTGAATTTCCACATGAAGGATCTAACAAGTTGACCAACAAGTTTTCTGCAAGCATCGCGGTCGCTAACGAACAAGCAGACAGAAATAAACGTAATAACGGAATTGACTTAATGGCTAGGAACTTGTCACGCTTGCTGGCAAAAAGGTGTATGTTCAGAAACTGCGGACGTCCGTTCTGAGCCAACTAGGACGCCTGATCAAGGCTTCCTTTCATTAACCGAATCTTCCCGCGTAATTGGATTACCTGTAGATTCGGCTTTGACGTCGAGACTATTTCAGGAAATGTTCACGAACATAATTT